>RPFO01000053.1:0-82500 GCA_009746045.1 Mesostigma viride
TCCTTCCTTCCTTCCTTCCTTCCTTCTCCTTCCTTCCTTCCTTCCTTCCTTCCTTCCTTCCTTCCTTCCTTCCTTCCTTCCTTCCTTCCTTCCTTCCTTCCTTCCTTCCTTCCTTCCTTCCTTCCTTCCTTCCTTCCTTCCTTCCTTCCTTCCTTCCTTCCTTCCTTCCTTCCTTCCTTCCTTCCTCCTTCCTTCCTTCCTTCCTTCCTTCCTTCCTTCCTTCCTTCCTTTTCCTTCCTTCCTTCCTTCCTTCCTTCCTTCCTTCCTTCCTTCCTTCCTTCCTTCCTTCCTTCCTTCCTTCCTTCCTTCCTTCCTTCCTTCCTTCCTTCCTTCCTTCCTTCCTTTCCTTCCTTCCTTCCTTCCTTCCTTCCTTCCTTCCTTCCTTCCTTCCTTCCTTCCTTCCTTCCTTCCTTCCTTCCTTCCTTCCTTCCTTCCTTCCTTCCTTCCTTCCTTCCTTCCTTCCTTCCTTCCTTCCTTCCTCTTCCTTCCTTCCTTCCTTCCTTCCTTCCTTCCTTCCTTCCTTCCTTCCTTCCTTCCTTCCTTCCTTCCTTCCTTCCTTCCTTCCTTCCTTCCTTCCTTCCTTCCCTTCCTTCCTTCCTTCCTTCCTTCCTTCCTTCCTTCCTTCCTTCCTTCCTTCCTTCCTTCCTTCCTTCCTTCCTTCCTTCCTTCCTTCCTTCCTTCCTTCCTTCCTTCCTTCCTTCCTTCCTTCCTTCCTTCCTTCCTTCCTTCCTTCCTTCCTTCCTCTTCTTCCTTCCTTCCTTCCTTCCTTCCTTCCTTCCTTCCTTCCTTCCTTCCTTCCTTCCTTCCTTCCTTCTTCCTTCCTTCCTTCCTTCCTTCCTTCCTTCCTTCCTTCCTTCCTTCCTTCCTTCCTTCCTTCCTTCCTTCCTTCCTTCCTTCCTTCCTTCCTTCCTTCCTTCCTTCCTTCCTTCCTTCCTTCCTTCCTTCCTTCCTTCCTTCCTTCCTTCCTTCCTTCCTTCCTTCCTTCCTTCCTTCCTTCCTTCCTTCCTTCCTTCCTTCCTTCCTTCCTTCCTTCCTTCCTTCTTCCTTCCTTCCTTCCTTCCTTCCTTCCTTCCTTCCTTCCTTCCTTCCTTCCTTCCTTCCTTCCTTCCTTCCTTCCTTCCTTCCTTCCTTCCTTCCTTCCTTCCTTCCTTCCTTCCTTCCTTCCTTCCTTCCTTCCTTCCTTCCTTCCTTCCTTCCTTCCTTCCTTCCTTCCTTCTTCCTTCCTTCCTTCCTTCCTTCCTTCCTTCCTTTCCTTCCTTCCTTCCTTCCTTCCTTCCTTCCTTCCTTCCTTCCTTCCTTCCTTCTTCCTTCCTTCCTTCCTTCCTTCCTTCCTTCCTTCCTTCCTTCCTTCCCTTCCTTCCTTCCTTCCTTCCTTCCTTCCTTCCTTCCTTCCTTCCTTCCTTCTTCCTTCCTTCCTTCTTCTTCCTTCCTTCCTTCCTTCCTTCCTTCCTTCCTTCCTTCCTTCCTTCCTTCTTCCTTCCTTCCTTCCTTCCTTCCTTCTTCCTTCCTTCCTTCCTTCCTTCCTTCCTTCCTTCCTTCCTTCCTTCCTTCCTTCCTTCTTCCTTCCTTATGCAGTTCCTGCTGCTGCCTGTCTGCCGCCCGCCCGCCCGCCCGCCCGCCCGCCGCCGCCCGCCCGCCGCCCGCCCCGCCCGCCAGCCCTCCCTCCCTCCCTCCCTCCTCCCTCCCTTCCTCCCTCCCTCCCTCCCTCCCTCCCTCCCTCCCTCCCTCCCTCCTCCCTCCCTCCCTCCTCCCTCCTCCCTCCCTCCCTCCCTCCCTCCCTCCCTCCTCCCTCCCTCCTCCTCCCTCCCTCCCTCCCTCCCTCCTCCCTCCCTCCCTCCCTCCCTCCCTCCCTCCCTCCCTCCTCCCTCCTCCCTCCCTCCCTCCCTCCCTCCCTCCCTCCCTCCCTCCCTCCCTCCCTCCCTCCTCCCTCCCTCCCTCCCTCCTCCCTCCCTCCCTCCCTCCTCCCTCCCTCCCTCCCTCCTCCCTCCCTCCCTCTCCCTCCCTCCCCTCCCTCCCTCCCTCCTCCCTCCCTCCCTCCTCCTCCTCCCTCCCTCCCTCCTCCCTCCCTCCTCCCTCCCTCCTCCTCCCTCCCTCCCTCCTCCCTCCCTCCCTCCCTCCCTCCCTCCCTCCTCCCTCCCTCCTCCCTCCCTCCTCCTCCCTCCCTCCTCCCTCCCTCCCTCCCTCCCTCCCTCCCTCCCTCCTCCCTCTCCCTCCCTCCCTCCCTCCCTCCCTCCTCCCTCCCTCCCTCCTCCCTCCTCCCTCCCTCCCTCCCTCCCCTCCCTCCCTCCCTCCCTCCCTCCCTCCCTCCTCTCCCTCCTCCCTCCCTCCCTCCCTCCCTCCCTCCCTCCTCCTCCTCCCTCCCTCCCTCCCTCCCTCCTCCCTCCCTCCTCCTCCCTCCCTCCCTCCCTCCCTCCCTCCCTCCCTCCTCCCTCCCTCCTCCTCCTCCCTCCTCCCTCCCTCCCTCCCTCCCTCCCTCCCTCCCTCCTCCCTCCCTCCTCCCTCCCTCCCTCCCTCCCTCCCTCCCTCCCTCCCTCCCTCCCTCCTCCCTCGATCCCTCGTTCGTTCGTTCGTTCGTTCGTTCGTTCGTTCGAACGTTCGTTCGTTCGTTCGTTCGTTCGTTCGTTCGTTCGTTCGTTCGTTCGTTCGTTCGTTCGTTCGTTCGTTCGTTCGTTCGTTCGTTCGTTCGTTCGTTCGTTCGTTCGTTCGTTCGTTCGTTCGTTCGTTCGTTCGTTCGTTCGTTCGTTCGTTCGTTCGTTCGTTCGTTCGTTCGTTCGTTCGTTCGTTCGTTCGTTCGTTCGTTCGTTCGTTCGTTCGTTCGTTCGTTTGTTCGTTTGTTCGTTTGTTCGTTCGTTCGTTCGTTCGATCGAAATCTGAATGAGGGTCCTACCGTGCACGCAGTGGGTATCATTGGGCTTCCCCTAAATGAGCTACACGACGGGGTGCATATAGGGAAAATTGTGGGGAAAGTGATTGTTCTCTCTCGGTTTAATCGAGCTCGACAAGCGCAGCCATAGCGTCATTGTCAAGCACTTCGTCCTGGTGGAAGGTTAACTAGTAGAACTCGATCCGAGAAGCTTGCTCAGGCGTTTGCGCATAAAATCCTTGTCCCCATGGCCCTCATTAATTGGTGAGGTCGAGCTGGAGGCCCTCCGCCTTCCCCGCTCGCGGGGTAAGGCGGGACCGCCTCCGCTGCTGCTCATCTTTGAGAACATGGCGGACAAGATTTCGTTCCTCAGACCCCGCAAGCGGCTTGAGAGGTTCCCCTACACTCTGGACATGACGACTTGACCCTTCAGCGTAGCAACATCGGCGACGGGAGCTATGGCCGACCTACCTCCAGCTCCGGCAGACAGCGGTGCCCAGGGAAGAAGCCTGTACTTCTGGAAGGAGGCGGTCATCTACGTCGACGTACCACAAGCCCTGCAGCAAGCGACCCCCGCGCTGCCCCAGCACCCTCAGCAACCCCAGCCTAGGGGACCATAGCAGTCATGTAGAATAGTAGGACTCCCCAATGGGGGCACGGGTTTTATTAATTGATAAATTAATCAATTAATTAATTTATTAAATAATTAATGGCTTAGCCAACGTGGCCATGTATACAAGGCTACACATTTCCATCAGCATTCATCTTCATCATCCTGAACGACTCGAACACGCGGACAAGATAACGGCAGGCTCGAGCTACCATGGTCCGGATTGTCCCGATTTCTGGCCTGCGCTGTTTGTCTCCTTGACATTTATGCCTGTGATGGGACCCACACCAGATTAAATTAAATTAAATGATAACATGCCTCCGTTGGGAGATCATGTAGCACATATTCCATGGTGGGTGGGTGGAGGAGGGAGAAGCCGCGTAATCGAACTATACCTAAGTCAAAGCTATCTAGGCTAGAAATTCCTAACTACACTACTCAGCAAAACGCCCCTTCCTCTTGGTTCCCCACACCAGATTAATTGATTAATTAATTAGTTAATTAATTAAATAAGTAATTAACTAATTAGACTCGGTCGTGCTCCCGTTGGGGAGTCACGGAGCATTAACCCCGAGGGATGGATGGATGGGTGCAAACAGTCCTAGGCACCGGTCCAATCTATCTACAACAGCTACCTACAACATCTATCTAAAGCTATCAATTAACATCTACTCTACTCTAGGGGAGCTGTCTGCGGGCGTGCCTCCGGCGGGTTTGCACACGCGGGCGCTTCCCCACGGGGGGGCCGGGGGGCTCGTTGTCCTCTATGACCTGGGCCCACTTGCGGGCCTTGTTGTCCATCATCTTTTACCAGATTCACCAGATTAATGAATTAATTAACCTCACACTGGAGATGCAATGCATTAAGTAGTATTCTGAGTCATGTGTTGCCCATGCAGAGCCGGAGAATTACTCTCTGCATGCATGCTGAGATTAAATTGAATTAAATTATAACATGACTCCGTTGGGAGATCATGTAGCACTATTCCCTTGCTAGCTGGATGGATGGAGGTGGGCGAAGCCTCGAAACCATGCAAACTAATCTAACTCTAAGCTAATCTAATCTAGAAAACCCTAACTATTCTACTAGCTCAGCAAAGCGCCCCTTCCTCTTGGGGGGGGGGCTTGCCCACAGGGGCTGGCGTGTGAGCCTGGACAATCGTCTTTCACCTCTTCTTGTTCTGCATAGCAGGACTTCCAAGGAAGAGAGAGGGCATGCTGAGATGACATGCCCTAGTTATTGCCTAGCCACGATCATCCTCCACCCCAATATGTCCGCACCTTAGCTGCTGGATCGAATACATGGAGGTGCACCTGTGCACCTAATGAATTGAATTGAATTGAATTGGAACATAACTCCGTTGGGAGTACATGTAGTGCTCACATATCCCTGAGAAGGGGTAATAATATGGCTTTTAATACATTCTGGGCTACTTCCTGCAAGGGTAGGATGTAAACTACATGCCTGCTCTGGGTGCACAAAGTGCACCTGCACACCACTATATGTATGTATTCCAGCACCTAGGGCGCGGACATAGGGGGGATCGAAGATCATCATGGCTATATACAAAGGACATGGGGGGCCTAGGCCTCTCTGTGATTTGGAAGAAGATGATGGACAAGGCCAAGTGGGCCCAGGTCATAGAGGACAACGAGCCCCCCCGGCAGTGGGGAAGCGCCCGCGTGTGCAATCCCGCGGGAGGCACGCCAGATAGCTCCCCTACTAGGGCAGCGTGCGGCTGCCTAGATAGATGTTGTAGTAAGAATGCTGTAGATAGATGTAGTATGTAGCCGATGTAGATAGATTAGACCGGTAGGACTGTTTGCACCCATCCATCCATCCATCGGGGTTAATGCTCCGTGACTCCCCAACGGGAGCACGAGTCTAATTCATTAATTAATATACAACAAAGGGTAGGGCATGGCTTCTCAGCAGAGAGTGACTCTCTGCATAGGCAGAACTTGGCTAAATTCTTAATTAAGGCATCATCCATGGGGCCATTATGGGCGCAGATCTTTTGCGTCTGAGCCCCAAATTCGGTCGGACCACTTGCATTTGCATGATGCGCCTTTTGTACGCACTCGCGAGCGCCAGTACTGTAATCAGTTACGGCTGAAGCGCAGTATCGAAAAAATTACGCACGTGACAAGCAGCTATGACGACTCCAAAAGCAAAACGGGGTTTGGAAAAGGAGCTTTCCGGCTCCCAGCCCAACCCACTCGCCATCCTCCTTGCCCAGTCGACTGGGCCCGCAAACCCACCGCCAGCAAACCCATCGCCAAGCGCCTCGCCAGAGCCCAAGAAATTCTGCTATGAAACATGCAAATGGCGACAGTACCTACTAGACTACGCATGCTTTACGTTCAGCGGCTGGCTGCGACTGACCGACGCACACTGCGCCGAGATATGCCAGTGACTACGCACTGGAACACAAGCTCCGTGGGCCCGATGGGCCCATCCCCGCCGACATGGTGGATGAGTTCCTCGCCCTGCCAGAATTCAACCATCGCCTCGCCATCATCTTCAGCTTCTTCAAGCTCACTAAACGCGACCTCATCGCTCGGCTCCGCAACCCGCAGCCCGGCCTGCGCAGCCAGCAGCCACACCGCGGCTCCCTCACCCGGCCTCGATCTGCAAGGATGACATCCGATCGAGCAGTGCTGGAGGAGCACGTGACCTCAGTGGCCGCTGCCAGGCCGGGAAGATGACATTGATGACTACGTACAGCGCTCAACACGGTGGAGGCCAAGGTCTCCAATACGGAATTAACCAAGGTCGCACACAAGCTACACTGACCTCAGCTCACGGCGCTGCAGACCACGGCGCATGCAAGCATCCGAGGCACATGCTCAGTGCACTCCTCTCCGCCTGCCTCAACCAGGTACGTGGAGGGGAAGTGCGGCGTGCTCATGAAGAAGCTTGACTGAGCCATCACCGCCCACACCGAGGCCCTGGCCACATGAGGTCCCAAAGATAGCGGATCGAGCAGACAGCCACCATCGCATCCCCGAGCCACCCCGGCAGGATGCTGGTGACCTCCCGCCGCTCACCCGGCTATGCGGACCTGCTGCGGTCAGCGACCGCCTCAACCACTGACGCCATCACCAGGAAGCTCCAGGAGCTAGCTGGAGGACCACCGGCCGCCAGGCCGAACAACGGGAGGTCACCGACCGCGCTCGCCGCGAGTGCCGAGTGGTGCTGCGGTATTTCCCCCACTGCATGGAAGCCAGGTGAGACGTCAACCACCCTTGCGGCGACGAGCTTGCAAGGACCAGCTTCTTACCGGCCCTCATGGGCCTGGCAGCTAGTGAGGTACCTAGAACTGCGCGGGTGCCATCGCCTTCCCCACTCACAGGACAAGGCAGCTCCCCCACCAGTCCTGCTCACCTTCCCCTCCCCCGCTGAGCTAGGACAAGCGGCGGTTCCTTTCTCGTCGCCGAAGAGGTTGCACAACCTCACCTGGACGCTGGACGACGACCTGACCCCCGCTCAGCAGGCTGCAGCAGCCGGTGACGCGACCTGTGGCCGGAGTACCTCCGCCACAAGCAGGACCCCCAGAAGCCAAAGGTGTACTGTCAGGAGGGGCGGGGACCTGATGGTTAACCACAAGATGTGGACGCCCGCCCTGTGGGCTGGAATACTGCGTGTATAATAGCCCTAGCTTGTATCCATTGCCGTCGTCACTGCCGCCATGGCAGCCATGCCTAGAATGTTTGCCTAGCTGTGCCACCATACCTAGTCTGCACGTGCACCGCTAACACACGGTCAACAACCAGCCATAGCCTCAGCTTAGCCCTTGTACAGCCATGCTACGTCATGGCTATGATCAGATTACTTGCCCACGCTACTTGTTATGATATGCTCACATGGGTCTTATTGCACCCACAGCACTTGCCGGATCGTCTATGGCGTGTCCGATTGCAGCTGTGGCATGCCTCTGGCATGAAGGAGAAAGGGGGTCTCTGCCCTTTCTTCCTGACAGTTGTGCACTGTCATGCAGGGATTAAAAGCACAGTCTTCGGTGCTCCGTGACTCCCCAACGGCAGCACCAGAGCTGGAGGTAGGTCAGCCATAGCGGCTCCCATCGCCGGCGCTGTTGCTGGGCCAGGGTCAAGTCGTCGTCCAGCGTGTAGGAAGTCCCCGAGAGCTTCTTGCGGCATAACGACAGGCGAGGCAGCTTATCCGCCATGTACTTCAAAGGTGAGGAGCAGGGGAGCCGGGCCAGCCTTACCCCGCGCGCGGGGAAGGCGGACAGCCGACATCCGCAGCTCACCAGTGCACCCAGAGTAGGTGGCTGTTTACACCGGCCCCCCACCTGCAGGTTGTAGCCCAGAATGTATCAGTAAAAACCATAGGCCCCCTTCTCGATCAGGGCCATCTGTTGCGTGTACTCCCATGCAACGGAGTTATGGTCTTAACCCCTAAATGGTCTGGCTGCCGATTTTCCGCCTAAAACTGAGTTACAGCCGACACGTCGGCCCCTTCTCGGGGGACCAAATGCCGCGAAAACTATTGAGAATTAGGAAAAGTTTAGCTGAGAAGATCGAAAGTTTATAATTTTCCTCACAGCATGGTACTAGGGTTTGCATACTTCTGACAAAGTTATAGAGGTGTTCTGGCCGGTCAAAGTACAAGGGGTCAGGGTACTTTTTCACGTAGAACGTGCATTCCGGAAAACGACGACCTGGCCATGGCGGCTTGCGCACACGCATGGCATTTACGTTTTCGTTCGAATTTTCTGACCAAACTCAGGAAATTGATTTTATACGTCCTAAAGATGATACAGGCCAATTTTTGGTTCGCGGGAATGCCATTTGATAGGTGTCGGCAGCGTTCTTGCTGGAAAAAACTGCGATCAGGCCGGACGATAGAAACGTTGACAGCAATAACTTTCCGGCGTATTTTAAAGGATATATCGGTTTCTTTGTACTTTTTATGATGATTTGTAGTCGTAAACGTGCAAGGGTGGCCAGAAATCGCCGAATCTAGCGACCATGCTGCACAACTTTGGTGTGCCGAAATGCGCCATTTTGCGGCCACCGCCTGGGCCAAGGTAATGCCAGCCATGCCAGGTAAAGCTGAGTTATCGTTTTCTTGTCGATGTTTGACGTTTATATATACGTTCTAGCTTGTGTAGCACATTCTTTCTTCATTATTCATGCTCTTTCTTGACCATGGCCTGGCCCCTTCCTAAAACACCATTCTTAGATGCTTCCCTCAGTCAGTTGACCTGCCATAGTGTGATGGTGATAAGTTTTAGAGGCTGTATGGGTTTGAATACCTCCATATATGTTTGTTATACATTTCCCACACACATATTGCATGAGTGTGAGGCAGTTGGCTGGTCTCTGTGGCATCATCAAGCATGTACCCGGTGAGTAGAAGCTTCCCATTGTCAGCATGTGCCACCAGGTGTGCTGGCCATCACCTGGCAAGCTATAGCAGCTTAGGCCTAGTTTATCCTTGCTAGGGCAAGCTGAAATAGGCTTAAAATCACTAGTTTGTTGGTGGCTGCCTCCTAGAATGCATGCCTTGCGTAGGGTATCCGTACCACGTTACCTACGTGCATGGACAAGGTGGCACCTGCACATAGGTGCCATGTAAGGGCAGTGTGATGATGCAGTTATGTTTCCCCATCATTGTGGAAGGGAAATGTATTGTGTGGCATGGTTGGGGGACATTTTTAGAGGTATTAGTAGGTAGTATGCCCACCCCTACCCCTTTGGTTGCTTTTTACCAACGGTACCCCTATGGGCTGTACTGGGTGTAACTGCTGGTATACCCACCCAAATGATGACCCCAATGGCTCAAACTGTTCAGCAACTAATTGTTTATCATCCCTGAAGTGGTAGGTGCCTAGCTCTTACAACATAATTCAAAATGCACATTCTACCAAAAATGAAAACGCTCGTCTTGACCCCCCTGACTTTGACGGCAGTTATACATGGCCTACCCTGCATATATGTAAGGTTGTGATATACCAACCCGAAGGGCAACTCATGGACATGCTTGGCCCCTAAGGACAGCCATTGGATATGGGTGGGTTGGATGGCATCTGGTTTGCAAAATTGTGAAGTTACAGCCGATGCATCGGCAGTATTTCTGCCCATTTAGGGGTTAATGAATTAATTAGTGACTATATGAAGTGACTATATCAAGAAAGAGACAACCAGCGCAGTCCTGTCCCCATACCTGTTCATTATTGTCGTGGATCACGTCATGCGCCGGGCACGTGCGCGCTTCACTGCTCTTAAGGGGTTTGAGCCAGGCTTGGACATCCTTAACGAGCGCGAGCACGGCGGGGTGGCCACTGGCTACCGCCTGGCCGACCTGATATATGCGGACGACACCACCCTCTCGATCAGTGATCATCGCGCGCCCCGAGCACATTCGATCAGACCTGGCTGGACTGTCTGGGCTTGGAGGCGAGGGCGGTGGGGTTGGAGCTAGATTAGTGTCAAAACTGAGGCGATGGTGATTGGGGCCTCCAGTCGCCCACCGAGTGCCGCGCCTGCTCGACGGGACGGAGGTCCCCGGTTCCGTGACCGCTTCAAACTGTTGGGGAGCATGCTCCCCGACACCACCGACGATGTGGACCGGCATCCGCATCGGCCTGGCCTGGGCCAGGCTCCGTTCGCTCAACACCTATTGGCGCTCGAAGCGGGGCCTGGGCGAGCACTGCAAGCGCATGCTCTTCAAGGTCCTCATCCTCACGGTGCTCACGTATGGCGCCGAGGCGTGGACAGTCACGGACACACTACTGGCAGCCAAGCTAGACGGCACAGTTTACAGGATGCTCCGACAGGTCCTGAACGTAGAGTTTTCCAAGCGTAGGTCATTAGAGTCTGTGTATCAGGGTATTATGCCTCGTATTTCGGACGAGATTAGGCAGCGTAGGATAGCATTTATAGGACATCTTGCTCGCACCAGCCAGGTCGACACCGCCCTTGGTCTGGCCGGCCCCCAGCGGCTTGGCCAACCAGGGCGGCATATTTTGACCTGGCCTGGCCCCAAGGACATTCCTAAAAGGGTAGGGAAACATGCCATGAACTACACCCAGATGTTGCTGGCCGACCTAGTGGTCCCAGCCCAGTTTGAACACCGCATCCACTCTCTCTCCCTTCTTTGGACTGCCATGCAGAACAAGACGCGGTGGCAGAAGATTGTCAAGGCTCACACGCCAGCCCTTGTGGGCAAGCCACCTCCCCCCAAGAGGAGGAGGCGTTTTGATGAGTAGGGTAGTTAGGATTTTCTAGACTATAGATAGCTTAAAGAGTTAGGTTAGTTCAATTACGCGGCTTCCTCCACTCCACCCATCCATCAAGGAATATGTGCTACATGATCTCCCAACGAAGGCATGTTATAATTTAATTTAATTTAATTTTAACCAGCGCAGGCCAGAATAGTTGTCTCACTTCATATGCTTGCATGGGGCATGATGCAGACAATATTTGTAACTTTCGTGCATGAGATTACCATAGTACGCCATGGCATGCATGCCCATGCATGCACATTAGACGCAAGTACTTACTATACTTACTTACTTAATTAATTAATATGACTCGTGCTCCCGTTGGCGAGTCACGGAGCATTAACCCCGATGGATGGATGGATGGATCCATGGGTGCAAACAGTCGATCCTACCGGTCTAATCAATCTACATCAGCTACCTACAACATCTATCTAAAGCCATCAACGTACTGTACTTACTTATGTTCTGTCTTAGGTTCTGGACCTGCCGCTACCTGAGTGAGCGACGCAAGCGCATTCTGTTCAAGGCCCTTGTCCTCAGCATCCTCCTTTATGGCTGCGAGGCGTGGACCCTGGACCAGCTAGGCGCTGAGGCAGCAGCTTGACGGTACCGTCACTCGAATGCTCCGTCATATCCTCGGCGTCCGTTACCAAGAACGCCGCACCCGGGCCGAGCTCTACTGCGAGCTCCCTCTTGTCACCCATACCATCCGACACCGCCGCCTCCTCTTAATTTGCCGGCCATCTTGCCCGCACAGACCAGGTGAATACCGATGTGGGCCCTGCCGGGGGGCTTAAGACGGGCCAACCAGGTAGACACCTCCTCCTATGGCAGGGTCCCCTTGTCCCATCGCAACCCACTGGCAAACTTGCGCGCGCCGGGCACCGGCGCGGCGCGACCCGGACCTATGTGACACAACTGCTTGAAGATGCAGGGCTTCTGGGACTCTCCGTACTCCGCGCCCGCATGATTGACAAGGAGAAATGGGCTGCCGGCATCTGCGATAAGCACCTTTCTGAGGGGTATGCTCCTGTTTTCTCCCCACGGGCCCCGCGGCCCGTTGCTAGCCAGGGCAGAAGGTGGAGGTTATTGGTCCTGAGGATAGCCGCTACACTACCGCCTCGTCTGCCATTACAGTAGAGGACAGCTCGGATGAGGATTACATCCCCATCTAGTGCTTAACGGTTGGGGGATGATGCAGACGATATTTGTTTAAACTTTTGTGTAATTATTTTTCTAATGAGATTAGCATAGTACTCCGTGGCATACCTTTGCGCATGACACGCAAGTACTTACTTACTTACTTACGTGAGCTTATGGTGCGTAGGAGTAAGTGACACACCTGGCGTCTCGTACAGGAGTACTACCCATATAATAGGTTGTCTCCTTGATATAATATTGCATTTGGACTAGCATTTATAGTCTCAAGGAGACAACCAGCGCAGTATTCTGATCAGACACTCCGCAAAGGTGAAAACCTTTGCGTTCAGTGCCAGGCCGCGGAAAACGCGGAAAACGCGATCTGCAAATGAATCCGACCGGAATCGAACTGGGGAGCGCAGTATGCCCACGAGACGCAGTCTACGTGGTTTGGCAATGGTAGTATTGGTTGAATGAGCTAGCTCTAGCCCAGATCGAACGTGCATGTGCAGGCTTGAGTGGATAATCATATATGGGTGAAAGTGAAATTCCTTCAAGTGTGAAGCATACACATTATTGTTTCATTTGCGTTACTGACACTTCATTGACTAGCTCGATGAGCAAGAAACTCGATTTGCAATGCCACTTGCCTTGCCATCTCAATTGAGCAAGGCTCTCAACTCACAAACGACTAACAACCACACATGCCTCGCAAAACTTTGGTTACCAAGGAAATAATGCCTTCCAATTAGACAACAAACCGTTGGGACACAAAACACCAATCGTAATACTTGGGCCATGCAATGGTTTCTGCATGGCCATCAACAATTAACTCCCATTTCAAGGGAACTGGTACTGTGCTTGCTGTTGCTGCTGCCCCTGTGCCTGTGCCTGCGCCTGTGCCTGTGCGTGCGCCTGCGCTTGTGCCTGCTGCAGCATGCGTTGTTGCTGTATTTGCAACTGCACTTGTTGCTGCTGAAGTTGGTGGTGCTGCTGCAATTGCTGCTGCTGTAACTGCTGCTGCTGCAGTAGTTGATGGTGCTGCTGTGCAAACAGCTGCGACTGTTGCTGCAACTGTTGCTGGGCCACCTGTGCTGGCCCAGCCGCCTGCGACGGATGTGCCACCGAACCGCTCGGGGCTACGTTCTCCAGCGGGTAGGGCAGCGACTGCGATTTCACGGGCACTCCTTGGGCCCCTGCTGGCGCTTGGCTTAGATAGGCCGACCCGTCCTCCGTTTTGACCCCTGAGGGCACCTGGGCCGCTGCCACAGGCGGCCTACTTGGTGAGCGTTGTCCTGTTGCTGCCGCCCATGCCTGCATGTCCGCAGCATTACTCTGCGTGACCATGCCAGAGGGGCCTTGCGCCGCAGGATGGCCCCCACCCGCGTTGGAGAGTGTGGGCGGTGCGGCCACCCCCGCTGCTGCCGTGTGCGTGCCGGCGCTGGCTGGCTGCGCGGCAGGGTAGCCGGGGTGCAAACTCGTGTGGGGTAAGCCAGGGTTGACAGGGCCACCGGACCGAGAGGCCAACGCAGCCACCGCCGCCGCCGCTGCTGGTGGCATGCCCCCCCCCCCGGCATGCAGCAGCGCATGGATACCTGCCCCCAGAGGCGATGTCCCAGAGGGCACAGGGGCGGGGCCTGCAGTGGGGGGGGGCGCAGCGCCTGTGGTGGGAAGCGCACGGGTGGCAGGGGCTTGCGACACCCCCAGGGTTGCAGGGGCTGCGGCTGGCCTTGGAGCCACCGCCACGTCCATGGGCTTGTGAAGAGAGGGAGGAAGCATCGTGGTGGCGATTGGTGGGGCCGCCAACACGGGTGCTGGAGGCCGCGGTGTTGCCATGTACGTGGGCGGAACTGTTGACATGGCAGCCAGGTGGTCATGGGCGGGCATGGACGGTGTTGCCGCTGGTGGCATCGCCACCTTGATGCCAGGTGGCAGCGTCGCATTGCTCAGCCAGATGGGGCTCGGCCCGGCTGCCATGGCGGCTGCCGCGTTGGTGGCGGCCAGTTTCTGCTGGGCTTGCGCCACCTGTCGTGCTGCCGTGAGAGCGGTGGGCGGTGCAGGCGACAGCAACGGTTGCCCGCGAGGCGCCGCCGCCTGTGCCTGGGTCGCAGGGGAAGGCACTGAGGACGTCACACCCACCTGTGGTGGCGCTTGAAGTGGCTGCTGCTGCTGCTGCTGGTGCTGCTGCGCTGGTGCTGCTGCGGGTAGTAAGGGCTGAGTAGGGGGTGATGCGGAGTTGGAAGTGCCCGCCAGGCGGGTGGCCAGGATGGGCCTGGCCAGCGCTTCCACTGCCACCTGCCACGCCACGCTGCTGGGGGAAATTCCGTTGAGGAATTTTTGGAGGGACCACGCGTAGGCGTTCTCTGGGAGGTGCGGCACCTGTGCGCGTGCATGGAAGCATGAGCAAACACGGGCGGCGAGCATTACACGAGACAAGGGGTGTTCGGTCATGGGGATATGCCCAGACAAGTTGCCCATGCACGAGGGCAGGAATGACCGCGGGGGTAAGTATGGGGGCGCGGGCAAAATGAAACTCAAGAGCAAACTTTCTAGGTGAGGCAGCGCTCAAACACGCCCACTCATCAGCAATGATCTAAGGTTACAAACGCCCCCCCCCCTCACCAGCATGAGAGCCCGCGTAGAGGCATGCCCCAGCGGCAGCCCGTCCCAGCACAGCAGGTTGCGTATGCCAGCAAACTTCTGCCGGGGTCCCTGCCGCAAGTTCTGTGCATCGGCCAGTGCAACACAATCCATGCCGCCGCCCCCCACCCCCGCGCCACCACCGCCCCCGCTGCTGCCGAATCTCCGGAATGTGTCGTTGAGCGTGCCACCTGGCCGCCTACCACCGGTACCTGGGGGCATGGCAGAGGGGCAGCGAAGAGGAAAATGGCGTCAAATCAGCCGACAGAAAACAGCCACAAATCAGACGGCGACGGTGGCCATTAGACAAAGGGGAGATCAGATCACGGCATTCGCCATTTGACGTCAACACCACCCCTTGGCCCCGCTCTGCTTGCCGGATGGGAGCCTATGCCGAACGCAGGAGAGCAACCGCACACAGCTTGCCCCAAGTAGCAGCCGGCATCCCCACAGACCGCCTACAGCTGCCGCACACCGTTTCACAGAACATAACCCACACACTCATTTGTAAACACAAGCAAACGGAACATGCAAGTTGCCCCCATTCAGCGGCTACAAAAAGCAACATACGCGCCCAATCTGCGGCCAACTCGGAGTCCAACGCAACATGCCGCAGAAAGCATTGGCCACCCCATGCCACCCCTTCCGCCCCCCCTGCCACGCACCGTCGCCATACTCGTCCAGCGGGCCGGGGGCGGCGCCATCGGTCCCATCCCCTGCCTTTATACCCAGCACTGCCACGCCCCCGCTCGCCCCACCGCCCAGGTCACGCCCCGCGCCGCCACCGGACCCGCGTCGGAGTGACTCAGCGCCCCCTCCCGCCGCAAACCCCCCATCATTGTCGCAGACGGCCCCTTTTGCGCCGGACTCAGAGGGAACCCCCTTGGAGGCGGGCCGCCGGCCAGGTGCCGCTTTGGCGGGCGGGCCTGCGGGCAGTGGCGCGATCTTGCCCTTGTTGGCCGAGGCCTTGAGGATGCCAGCAAGCAACTTCTCCGCTTGCTCCTCCATGCTGCGCGCCTGCGGTCATACAACCATAGGGCAACCAGGCAGCCGTGCGGAGGATGATCGGCCAAGGTGCTTTCATGTCAGCAAAAAGGTGAGCGGTTGGCGGCTGTGCCGTACCGCGGCGTTAAAACCTGCGTGGCTGTCTGCACAGTCTGCCTGAAATGTGCTCCTCTAGGGAGCGGTAGATGTGGGCCACATAGGAAGACGTTGGCTTGTCCTGATGCCAACCACGTGCGGGCGTGGTCGGTGACGCACCGCAGGATAGCGCGGCCACCGGGTCTTCCCAGCCGATACATGCAAACAGAAAAACCCATAAAGAGAGCCTTCCAAGGGACGGGCGACAGAAGCGAGCGCAGGCATGGCCAGGGGGGCAGGAGCCTGCACCTCTAAGGAACAGCCCAAATAGATGATATGTGAATCAATAACCCACGTTTGTTCCACGATGATTGGGGGTGAGAGAATGGTCGGCGAATCGGCAGCAATGCAACAGGACAGGCCATCCACCCGACACACAGGTGGCCGTGAAGCATGTCGCATGCCCACACCCTGGCGCGCTCCCAGACACTATTGCACAAGCTATCCCAAGCTACCCCGCACAACCTATCGCATGCCCAAGCACCTTCTGTGCTCACCTGTTTGTGGAAGGGTGAGTCGGGCGGGTTGTATGTCATCGCATTGCTGCATACGAGCTTGACGTGGGCCTGCGCGGACGTGAGGGGGCAGCGGTAAGCACAAGAGGGGCAGGCGACGCATGACACGCAAGGGGGAGGCACAGGAGGAGCATGCACATAAGGCGGTGGCATGGCGTGAGCGGCGCACGAATGCAAGTATAACACGAGAGCAAGTACGAGTACAGAGGAAGGGGCCATATGTCAGGGGGCCCAGGGCCTGGAACATGACCATTCAAGCAAAGGCAACAGGCGCCACAGAAGGAACAAGATGCAGCAGCAGAAAACCGCTCCGTCAGGGGCAGGGCAGGGCATAAGCAACAAACCCTATCATCCACCCGCAAAACTGAAGTGTCAAGGACAAATCATGCCTGCCAGCCAGCCTGTCACATCCATACCATCCAACCCATGGAGGTGTTTTGACACCATCCAAACGCAATCACTAATGCATTACCCTGAGAAGCTGTTGGCCCCACCGCCTTGGCATGCGCGCGCATGTCCAAGGACCCCCACCCCAAGATGTAGCAGCACCATCCACCAGCACGCACAACAGCACCACGGGTGGCCAAGCAGGATGCACGTGCCACACCCCGAGCAGCACACCCCCCCTCACTAAGAAAAAAAGGTCCATGACCCCCAACAACACGTTCCCACGTCCCTTTGTTGCCCCCCCCCCCCCTAGCTACCCCCCCCCCTTCACAGGAAGGCGAACTCATGTGGCATGGGTGGGCATGCAGTGCGCACGCACCATGCAGACGCGCCATGCCCCAATGGTACACCCCCCCCCCCCCCACCCCCCCCCCCCCCCCCCCCCCCTACCCACCCACGCACGCACCCCCAGCCTCACCCCCCCAGCCCCACCCCACCCCCACCCCCACCCCACCCCACCCCACCCCACCCCAGCCCCACCCCACCCCAGCCCCAGCCCCACCCCACCCCCACCACCCCCCCCACCCACCCACCCCACCCCCAGCCTCACCCCCAGCCTCACCCCAGCCTCACCCCAGCCTCACCCCCAGCCTCACCCCCAGCCCCAGCCCCAGCCCCAGCCCACCCCCACCCACCCCACCCCCCCCCCCCACCCCCCCCCCACCCCCACCCCACCCCCACCCCACCCCCACCCCCCCCCACCCCCACCCCACCCCCACCACCCCACCCCACCCCCACCCACCCCCACCCCACCCCCACCCCCCCCCCCACCCCACCCACCCCCACCCACCCCCCACCCCACCCCCACCCCACCCCCCCACCCACCCCCCCACCCACCCCAGCCTCACCCCCAGCCTCACCCCAGCCCCAGCCCCAGCCCCAGCCCCAGCCCCAGCCCCAGCCCCAGCCCCAGCCCCAGCCCCAGCCCCAGCCCCAGCCCCAGCCCCAGCCCAGCCCCAGCCCCAGCCCCCCCAGCCCCAGCCCCACCCCCACGACAAGAGAACGCACATCCCCACAGCGCGAACGCACCATGAAGGCGTTCCACGTCTTGTACTCGCGCGCCTGGACCTTTGCGCGGATGGTGCCCAGGTCCATCGGGGACGTGATGATGTCGTAGTAATCCGGCAGCTGGCGCAAGTAGACGTGGATGAGCATGTGTGTGTGTGTGTGCGTGTGTGTGTGTGTGTGTGTGTGTGTGTGTGAGTGAGTGAGTGCAGCAGTGAGGCGTGTGCGGAAGCAAGCCACGAGCGCGGTCGGTAGGTACGTGCATGGGGGGGGGGGGCACAAGCACGCGCAGCAGTGCACGACAATAACAAAACACAGACCAAGGATTGTCAGGTCAGCACCACCCACCCCGCACGGCCACATGCCTGCATCTGTGAGACATCCACGGTGCAGGCTTGTACCACGGGGCATTGTTCCAAGGCGTACCAATGGGCAGCAGCCCCCCCTTCTCTACTGACCAGCGGACGAGCTACCCCACCCTGCCCACACAGGGTGGGGGTGGAGCATGGTCATAACGGGGCTATCAAAACTAGGTCATAAAGGGGTAATCGAAACTAAAGCTTTGCACGACAACCCCCTTCCAGGGCCCCGTCCCGCGTGCGCACATGCCCACAAGCTGCCATAACCCGAACCCCCCTATTCAACATCCGCTCAGCTAGCCGCATTCGCATGCTGGTTTTCCCTGCTTGCATGTGGGCACAAGCGCCGACACAAGGATCAACCACCCCAGAACCCAACAGTACCAGCAACCGAGACAGCGACACACCAGAGCACCAGCCCAACCCGAAGCAATTGCCGGGGCTTACCTCCTTGGGGTCCACCGGCGCCTGGAAGACGTGGTACGTGTCCTTCCTGCCAACACGGCACACGAGGGGGAGCCGGCGCAGAGGGAGCAGCCAGAGAGGCATGCATGCAGCGACGGTGGCAGCAACAGAAGCGCCATAGGCAACGCCGTCAGTCATCTATCAGATGGCATCACAGGTGGCTTGACCAATCATGTCCATAAAGAGCATGCGGCCAGGTGTCGGCCCCCCCTGACTGCACTGGTGGTGCCAACAGGGACCCTTGCTCACAATACAGTTGATAGATGCCACCCGGTTCCGCCCCATGCTGCAGGGGCGTTTCGACCGACACGAGCAGGCTTGCATGGCACCCAGCACCCGCACCTGTTTGGGATGGCCAACACGCAGCCTCTTCCCCACCTGATACGAGAACAAACACCCTCACACCGAGCCGGCATGAGAGCCAGCACTCTACCCGATGTTGTGTGGCACACCCCTGCAAGCGTCCCCATGCCGCACACAGCACCCTGCCATGTATCGCACCCCATGCACTACACTGCGCACAGTATCTAACCCATATGTTTCATGTGTTTACACGTAAATAATCAGAATCGACAGGCCGCTCACTTGGATATCTTCGCCACGATGGTCTCCATCTGCTTCATCGTCGGCCGCGGGGGGGGGCGCCGCTTCTCCTTGGCGGGGGCAGCGGCCACCACTGACGGTTCCTCCTCCTCCCCCTCGCCAACGTCGCCATCCCCGGCGCCACCCCCACCGTCGTCATCGTCAGGCTGCGCTTCTACTGTGCCACCTGGCAGCATGCCACTGGACAGGGCTGGTGGTCCGCACGCACCCACCGCCATCAGCGTTGCAGCGCCGCGTCCCCACCCAAGAATGGCAAGCATTCAACGTGTTAGGGAGGCAGCGAGGGAATGACGTATTAGCAGGCAGGTGAGCGAGGGACGCACTACGGATGAGCAATCGACAAATGAAGGTGTGCACTCTAGCAGCTGCCACGCCTGGCTGCCATCAGAAAGTGCCCAACCCCAGTGGCTGCCACGTGGCTTGCAGATGGCGATGGATGGGAAGCACACGGCGTGCGCTTTGCGGGCGGACCACATCCACACCCCCACGGAGGGAGAGGGCAGCCATCGTGCCAGCGGAGACAGACACACGCGACCCTCCCTCCCACGTAGAGATGCTGGAAAACCACACGGCGACTGCGACCTGTGCAGGGAGAGGAGCGGTGCGGGCAAACTGCAGGGCCGCGGCGGCTGGGCACCAGTGCGGCGACGCCCATGAATCAAACATCACTATAGTATAGTGACCAGGCCTGACATCACTATGGTATAGTGAACATGGTGTCAATGAATCAACCAGCACAGGCCTGACATCGCGCGGATCGGCCCCATGGATCCCGCCAAGCCACAATAACTATCTGTAGCCACTATAACTTACTAACGCCAGGCTCTAGCGGTACCCACCCTGCTCCTGTTACTGTACATTTGCCGCTATGCGTTTGCAAGCAGCAACGACACCTACCCTGCTCCTGCTCCTCCTCGCCCTCTTCGCCATCGTCGCCATTCCCGCTGGGTGAGGCGAGGTCCGATGCGCCACCGCCACCGTCACGCACCGAGGGGGAGGCCGCAGTGCCTGCGTTCAACCGCCGCTTCTTGGCCGCGCTGGCGTCCTCTGGGGGCTGAGCCGACTCGTCTGCGGACGCTAGTGATACCTGTGCGGTGTGGGGGGGGAAGATGCAAGTGCAAGTGCCAGCCAGGGTACCAGCCCGGTGAGAGTACCCGGTACGCATCCCAAGCAAGGGTGGGTGGTCAGTGCTTCGCAAGAAGGCGTACGGCCCCTATGTCATGCTTGCCGGTGTCTAGACCAAGAGTCACCTGGTGGCTAACAGAAAATCAGGCAGAAAGCCAAGAAGGGGCAACAAGGGGGCAGGTGACAGCTGCCAGCACAATCCATCCAACGCCACCAGGGCGCATCCAAAGATAGCCGTGTGGCAAGAGCAACCGATAGCATTTGCCTTCCAGAGTCCAGGGAATAAAATGTCGTGCCTAAGAAAGGAGAGGGCCCAACGCAATAAGCTATGGACGGTTTGCCCCCTCCACGCTACTTGAACCAAAAGGGCGTATCGAATAACGCCATAACAAAATCTCGGCCCGGTCCCAGTGCCTGCCCGACAATCCTAGGATTTCGCTATAGATGATCCATCACGATCCACCACAACAATGGCAACAACCAAGAAACCTCACTGCTTAGAAAGCTGTGTACCATCCACGCCCTGACTACATCACAAAGGCGGCACATATGCCTTATCAACCTGTCGTTTGGGTTGTCGGATTTTGAGTCGCGGAAGGGGTGGAGCCCCGGGTGTGCTGCCAGGGGACTTGCGTGGCTTCCCTGGGGTACCACGTCCTGGCACTGGTGCACTGTTAGTCCTCTTTGGAGAGGGTGCAAAGCCCGGCCGCTGTGCGCTGGCAGTGCCGCTATTGGTGGCTGCGCCCTTATCGGCTTTCTTGCTCGGCCGTGACGGCGGGGTAGGCGGCGTGCTCGCGGCGTCCTTTCTAGAAAGTTTTAACACTAGCTTCATCCCGACGATGAGTCATGCTATATCTTCGCTTGCGCTCCGGAACAATATTGTGTTGGAGTATTGCAACATTCTGTGCGCGTTCGGAGCCATCGGGGCGTTAACTCGAGGTGTCCCCGGAGAAGACGAGGTAACTTTCGTCCTGTTGATCTATGCGGCAGTACGTAGCACCGCGCGCCAGTATTAAGGCGGTGGATGCATCCCGAGCATGCACGGCGCGACGCGGTACCCTAAATAGATTCGTCAGGTGCTCCGCCGTTCCATAAGTTGATGACCGGCAACGAACCCATACATAAGTAGGACACACTAGAACTGTTTCGATTGGTGGCAGCTCAGTTTGTTACACATGTAACCCATACCCGTCGTAGCTGACTGAACAGGGCAGGATAGCTTGATCAATCAGATCAGAGCAGAACGCGTTCAGCACGGCTCCGCTGGCTGGGCTTTCGCCCACTCAAACGGCCGTAGCCTTCAAGGATTGTCAAAGGTGTCGTTCCCGGCTTCCCGCCTGCCCCTGGCCTTTCGCCATGCACGCGCGTGGCTCGCGAATTGCGCGTCACTTGCCTGAACTTCCTGAGGCTTCCTGTCACATCAACCTGGGAGTTGCTAGCAGAAACGAATTCCTGATAGAGTACAGTCATTCCCGCGTTAAGTTGCGTTTCTTAAGGTTGCGTTCCCGCGTTAAGTTGCGGCGCCGAAGTTTGGGGGGCGACCGCAACTTAAGCATGGAGGCCATCGCAACTTAACGCGGTAATGACTCAATTTGTAGGTGTCAGGCCATTTTTGGCCGCGCAGGAGGCCATTTTTTGCCAAGTCCGGACCCGCTACGGGATTTCAGGCGGCAAAATACGCAAGCCCCACTGGCGCGCAAATTTCCCCGCCTGCTGGCTTAGGTGACTGAAAAGCGCGAATGCAACCTTACAAATTCAGTTTTGCAGTCTGCGGGCTGCCGGCGGTACATCATAAGAATCCACGACCATGTAGGGTCGATTACGGTAATTGACTCTCATTGCCGGAAATTACCACCATCATGCCGAATGCACCACAGAAGGGCAAAGACAAGGTCGTTGAGGCCACAGGCAGTCTCGCTGCCTGCACTATGACTGTGGCCTCCATGCTGTTATTATCATTGTTTACATGCAGGCCATTGACAGTAAATGAAGCTTCCCTCACGACTGTTCCCATGTTTTGTCACAGTCAAACGTGAAGCCGGCTAGCAATTAAGTAACCTGCCAAAAACTGAGAGAGCCGAAGTCAGAGGGTTAAAACACACATTTGTAGTATAAAACGCAGGCACCGCGCGTGGCTGCCCACGGCGTGTTTTGCAGCCCGCCTTTGTCCAAAATATCTGGCCTGGAAAATGGACTTTGGCCGGCTTTGACGCTGCAGCTGGATCGGGCTTCGGGGCTTGACGAGAGCTGTCGAATGCCGTGTAGAAGTCCGTCAGAGGAGGAGGTGGTGGGCTGCTAGCCTAATTCTACCGCTAAGTTGCGTTCCCGCGTTAAGTTGCGGCGCCAAGTTTTAGGGGGCGATCGCAACTTAACGCGGGAATGACTGTATGTATGTTCAGTTCGTTATCCCACGGCGGTCATCCTGATACCGTAGTGGTCAAAATCACTTTGCGACAAACCTCTTTGCGAATCGACCTCGCAAACTACTTTTCATGGGCTTCATTTTGGGTCGCAAAGTTCAAAACTAACCGCGTCGCGCCTGCGCCGTGCCGCACGCAGACAGGTAGAACGAACGCGTGGCGCCAAAACTTTCGCGCCTTTTGTCACTTGTCATGCGAAAGCCAAAGGTTTAGGCTTGTGCAGCCATGCACGTTGTCTTGGCACGATGGCAGAAGAGCGGGGAGGCCGGCAGGCCAGCAGGCAGTCAACTGAAGCCTGCTGGCCTATAAATTTACAACATCGAGTACCTGCCAGTTGCCACTGACCATAAACAAGTCGATGGGCTCGCAAACCTAAAACTTTGCCTTCATTTTGGGTCGCAAACTATAAATTTCACCCTGTTTTGGGGTCGCAAAGTAGGTTTGTCGCAAAGTGATTTTGACCACTACGGTATGTCCTCTCTTGACAGTACAGTAGACAGAGAACCCAGGGTCTATTTACAGTTGTGGAAACCTACATACCCGTGACAGCCGGCAGATTAGACTGCTTGCCTGCGCAGGTCACCTCGTTTTACGCGCAGTGAGCCAGTGCTTTGCATCCCAGCAGCTTCTTAACCCGACTACCGACGTACAAATGCCCATGGTGATGGCGGATATGTAGCAGCAACCAGCCTTTAATTGTGCGTTTTAGGGGTCAATTTATTGCATTTCACCGTGATTCCTTATTTAGAGAGAGTGTGTGCGACCAACCGGGCGGAGCAGTTGCGCACAATATGTGTTATGGGGACTTTGTCCAGGAATGCAATTAATTATTTGCGTGCTAATTCCAAGACATAAACATTTTAGTTATGAAGTCAAGTTCTCGTGAAATGCCCCGTAGGTGATAGAAGATGATGCATATCGGTCTTATTCGCGACCCCAATAAAAGCTCGAATGGCGATTCCAAGGTCCGCCTGCTGAAAATCGCCGTGTTTGACAGGCGTCGGGGGCATGAGGAGGTACGCCGCGCAGATTGCGATGCACATCTGATGTAAAGAATGTCGTGATGTAAGAGTTGTTGCCGAAAGCTTGTTACCGTCATTCGCCTTCAGTTATGTCGTGTTTTGCGCCTTGAATTAAGAGCTGCCAGCTGTGTAGGGAAGGCCGATAGGAAATTTACGTGCGACCGGATTCTTTTTTGCTGTAATTGAGCCGCTCCCCACCGTATTCGCTAACTCGTTCCACAGTCACTATTAGGGTGATCATGAGCTTCTCTTGAAGCAACAACTGATTTTCCTCCTTAACTCTTAACCAAGGCATTATTCTTGCTGTCCCGAACCGCTTCCAAGGTAGTAGCATTACCTTCCGCACAGCGCGCACGGGCCGAGTAGCATGCGGCATGCCTTGTGGCCACCTTGTAGCTCGTTTTATTCAGCGTGTGCTCCACCACCGTTTATGTAGCATCCATAGCCAGTGGTTTTAGCCTGCATGAGGGCCTGTCCTGCATCGGTGTAAGAGGCTGTGGCGGGCAAACACCTGCCACACCAAAAATTAATGCTGTACTGTTAGGAATCAGCATCCAACTCAACTAACTCGCTGCCAGGGCATCCTCACCTGGTTGATGTATGTCTGGCTGTGCTGTGAAAGCAGCATGCAGCATAGCTATTGCCCTGGAAAGGGAGGGTACCTGTCGGATTTGGCACGTGGACTTGGGCACATGGGGGGGCATGTCGAGTCTGGGAGAATGTTCGGTCACCCTGTTTTCTAGTGTCTGGACTTCTGTACGCCATCCTGGTGGCTGCCGAATCCAAATATGTTACAGTAGCATTATGACAATATTACAGTATCCTTAGGACGATATTACAGTATCATTGGGACGATGGTACAGTATCATGAGGACGATGGTACAGTATCAATGAGACGATATTACAGTATCATCGGGAATCAACGTCCGCATCGCATCCGTGGGGATGTACACAGGCCATCTGCACCGCAGCCTCCTGCTCGCTTGCCGGAGGTAAAGGCAAGCTAGCCAGCCAGGTCTGCTGCTGCTGCACTGCTTGACATCTGTGCATGGCAACCTGAACCTGACTCCTGACACCTGACACTCAACCCCCTACAATTCTACCCCACGCCCCAGGGCTCCACAAGGCAGGCATCCTGTGCCTTCTCACATCCTGCGGTTGCACCGGCTTCTTGCATCCCTGTGTTGGGCACACTACCCCCTACCCCCTACCTCCTCCCCCCTACACCCTAACCCCCCAACCCCAGGGCCACGAGGAGGAGGGCATTTTGTGCTTCTTCCCCCCCTCGGAGCCTCTGGACGCGCAGAAGGCGCTGGTGGGCCTGAGCGACGCGCTCATCACATTTTCCAGGTAGGTGGGTGTGTGGCGTATCGCGCGTATGATGGTGCATAGGAAACATGCATCGATGTTGATGGGTGGTGGTGGGCATGGCACGAGCTTCACGCGCATCCGGCTTGCCAAGTAATCTTGAACTTAAGTAAAGTGGAGTTGATTGATTTTCAGACAAGTGCTTCAGGGGGGGACCATGCACCTGCCTGAAAAGGAGGAGCCCTTGTTGCGGAGGCAACGCTTGCTCTACCGGTGGGGTGGACCTGACATAGCAGCAGGTAGCACACCTGCTGTGGAGCCGTGCCCTGTGCCTCCTGGGGAGCCTCGTGCCCTTGGGCCCTTGCGCCCTTGCGCCCTTGCGCCCTTGCGCCCTTGCGCCCTTGCGCCCTTGCGCCCTTGCGCCCTTGCGCCCTTGCGCCCTTGCGCCCTTGCGCCCTTGCGCCCTTGCGCCCTTGCGCCCTTGCGCCCTTGCGCCCTTGCGCCCTTGCGCCCTTGCGCCCTTGCGCCCTTGCGCCCTTGCGCCCTTGCGCCCTTGCGCCCTTGCGCGCTTGTGCGCTTGTGCCCTTGTGCCATGCATGCGTAAGGGTGTGCCTAAATGACCATGAGGCAGAGCGAATAGTCAATGCATGGCACGTTGAGCTATCTGGCACCTCGTGTGCATGTGCTCCCTTCGCACCCACCTCATTACCAGCATGCCACCTTTGCTGCCATGCCTCTGTGATGTCTGCCTTGTTCCCATGGCCTCGTGCCCTGTGCCTGGTTCGTCGTGTCTTGTTGCGCTTGCACCTAGTTGTCATGCGTCTTGGGCCATGTCTCTCTTGTTTTCTTGTTGCCATGCGCCGCGTATCCTCAGCACCTTCTCGAGCCAAGCACCGCCGCATGCGCTCACCACTGACCGCCGACGCCAAGTGTTCTTTCAATGCGAGCCCGACATATGGATGGTGCTGGTGCGTGGCGATCAAACACCATACCTAACCCTAATAGCCCTAGTTGGGAAGGGACTGTACGTTCTTGCCTTGGCTGTGGTGCCCATTTGTTATTGTTATCATTGCTGCTGCTGCTGCCACCATGATGTTGCATGTGGAACAGCGGTTGAGTGCGGATAGTGTTGGCATGGCAGTGGGAGGTCCACTATTGCATCAACTCGTAAGCTCATCGCAGGGTGTATGCCCAGGGTGTATGGGCCCCCCTCCCCCCCTCTCCCCCCTTTGATGGGATGGTTGCCCTTTTCCTCTCACTAGATAGGCAACTGTCAGGTCTGATGTCTTCATCCCTAGCGGACATCCTGTCCGATGGGGAGGCAACGGGCACCCATCTGGGAAATATTGCAATCAGACACATGCTGATTTCGTGAGTACTGAACTACGCAACCTTTATGCTGTGGCTATTCTGGCGGCAGCTGCCCTGGCACGTAGAGCGTGTGTATCAAGGAGACAGCTTGTGTATGACAACTACTGGCGCGCGCTGTGGGTGACTCGCGTCGCAGGTGGCCGAGGCGCCCCCCAGGAGTGAGCTGCAGGTGCGCGACGAGGCGCTGAGGAACATCCTGCGCGATCTGCACCGGTGAGCGCAGGCAGCCATTTCATACGAGAGGGTAGGTGGTTATAGGGTACCTTAGCAAATAGTAGTACATGCTTCTGCTGTACTTGGGCGCGGCTATGTCGCTTGGAGCCCAGCAAGACCTCGATGGTACTGCCCCTGTCGAGATGTTGGAGACGGTTCTGCCTGGCTTGCGTCCAGCTTCATTCGTTTATGAACATGGTCAGGTCAGCGTCGCGCCTATGGGGCTGATGGGTGTGTGCATCCAGCAACCACAGCGTTGTACATTGCACAGCCCGGCAATCATCAAAGGGGCATGCAAATTTGCATCGTCTGTGGCAATCGAGAGATTCCGGGAAGTTGGGTCTGACCTTGCCCTTCCCTTAGCTTAAGGGAAGGGTGAAAGCCCAAAAATGGTGCGGATGACTCGTTTGAGCAGCCTTCCAAACACTTTGGACTTCCCGTAACTGACGGCAGGAGGCATTATAGAAAGTGGCTGACACACGCGGTACGGCGAAGGAAAGCTCTGTTCAGACGTTCGTACGAACGGTACGTACCCCCCTCTTTCAGCCTGTCTTGTGCGCGCGCGTCCCTGACCGTTCCCGCGCCTGCAAGGGCAATGCTAAGGGAAATCCCCTTAATCTTTGTCCTTACAAGGACAGAGAACGTCAGAAAAATCCTCCAGCGGCGGCAGGTATCCCATGTGGGCCATACGGACAGTACGGCGCGACCTGCTGAGGGAAGGGAAATTTCAATTTGCCCTTGTCCGGAATCTCTCGAATGCTGCGAAACATCACCATAATATATGCCAGTGCCACCAACAAGAAGCCGTAGACACAAGGTGGGCTTTATGATGTCATCTGACTCATCTCCGTGTTGTAAGTATGCTGTTGGTCGTACGAAGGATATACTGTCGGCTTAGTGGGCTGAACATGATGGCAAACAAAAAAAGGCATGGTCCAAATGTCCCCTCGCGGCCATGCCGCCCCATCCGACCCCATCCATATTTCGGTGCCGTCATCACGCCTCCGTTTGCTGACACGATGGATGGCACTTCCTCAAGGACAGGGGTTGGGGGGTGGCGGTCAGACAAGGCCAGGTGGCGTCAATACTTCTGGCGTCCGTACAGCCCAAGTTTTCCACCGTATGGCCCCTCCCCCCCCTCCTTTCTGCATGCCCCTCATTCTCTTCTTCCCAACGCAGGCTGTTCCCTCTGCCCACCCTCATATTATACTGACAGCCGTATTGCTCTCTCTGCCCACCCTCATATTATACTGACAGACATGCTGCTCCCTCTCCCCACCTGTCCCACCGCAGCCAGTACACATTGTTCCACGGCCCATTGCGGCTGCCCGTGTCGGAGGACGATCTGCCCGCGCTGGTGCTGTGCAAGGCGCAGCTGGCCGCACTGGTGGAGGACTACGTGGAAGACCTGGTTGGTGCGTGGGCTAGGTAGACGGGTCGTGGGTGCGTGGAGAACCTGGTTGGTGTGTGGGCTAGTGTGTAGAGGGGTCGTTGGTGCGTGGAGAACCTGGTTGGTGTGTGGGCTAGTGTGTAGAGGGGTCGTTGGTGCGTGGAGGACCTGGTTGGTGCGTGGGCTAGTGTGTAGAGGGGTCGTTTGTGCGTGGAGGACCTGGTTGGTGTGTGGGCTAGTGTGTAGAGGGGTCGTTGGTGCGTGGATGACCTGGTTGGTGCGTGATAGGTTTGGTTGGTGCGTGCGAGGGTTGGGTGGTGTGTGGCACAATTTGGTTGGTGCATCTGGGAGGCTTGGTTGTTGATGTGTGTGTGTGGGGGGGGGGGGGCGGTTGGTGCATGGCAGAGCAACCGGATGGGAGCAAGGCCTTGCTACATCCCCTTCTTTATATATCCCTTTTCTTTACCCCCTTTTTACCCCTTTTTTACCCCTTCTTTACCCCCCTTTACCCCTTCTTTACCCCTTCTGTACCCCTTCTTTACCCCTTCTTTACCCCACCGAGGGAGAAGAGGGAGAAAACTGGGAGGCAACAGGAAGGCCCTTTGTTTTTTTTCAAGGGCAGTGACGTTCCCCTATACAGCTGTCTGCGGGATGTAGCACCTCCACTCCTCAAGTCCGGATGAAAGTGTCGGTGAAGATGGCTGGATGTGTGCATATTTGATCCCGTTTGGGCCCTGTTATTGTGTACCTAGGTAATTCCAGCAAGATAAGGTAATCCGTAGCGCCCAGTGAAAAGGCGCTTTTCTTAGCTCCATTAGATCGGCCACCCTCGACTGGGTGGGGCCCAGTCTGGTGATGACAAAGCAAGCTACGCAGCTGGTGTCATGTGGTGCGCTTGTGCATGTGAGATCCTAGGTCGACACAATCGACACAAGCAATCCTTGGTCGCTGTACGGCGGCTTCCGGGTCCCAAGGCAGGCTTTGGATGTGCGCGGTATCATGTCCTCACGCGGGTGCCAGGATACCCCCCTGTGATGTCACATGAGGTTGCCTGCTTTGTTTCCCAGGCCGCATGCCTAAACCCTTCAATGTGCCGGGCCTGATGGAACTTGCTTTTATGCATGAGCGTGCACATGTCCCATGATCAGCTGCCCATGTATCAATACGGCGCCCATAGCTCCCACCGCACAAGGGTTGGGTTGTACGGTGTTTTGGCACCGTCCAGAGCCAAGGCCATGTCTCACTGCCCTCAACAGGAGCCAATGCCGCTGTTTAAAGGCGTTATTAGGTGAGGCATGGTTGCAGCTGTGCTGTCACATTAGAGACACGGTGGCGGGCGCCTGCAGGCTTGGCTGAGCTGCACATGCAGGTTTATCCACGCAGGATGCGTTTTTTTCTGCCTGAGCTCTCCGTCAGGCATTTCGAGTCGCTTACCCCTATGTATTGCCGCCCACATCCTCCTCCCCATTCTCTGGCCCTCCTCCCTGGTTGGCAGAGGAGAGCCGCCGCCTGTCCAGCCGCTACTCCCCCGCCATCAACGCGCTGCGCGAGAAAGGCGGCGTGTCCATGCTGCCATGCGGCCACGAGACGCTGCTGCAAGTGCAGGTATTGCTAGCGGCTGCCGATGGATGCTATGGCTGCAGGCGCTGTACAAGGGCTGGGTGGACAAACTCCACGGCCTTAAAGGGTATCTGGACTTGTGTGGGGCGTGTGGACCCACTTTTGGGCTTAGTGCACTCTTCTAACCCTCGTAAGATTTCCTCGTTTCTTTTCCCTTGTCTAACTCATCTCTAAGCTCCTCCCTGGCTTCTGCCCATTATTGGAATCTTGACAGACCCTTGGGATGCAGTCCAGCACGCAATTTTGCGAGCATTTGCGAGGTGATGGCCCACGGCTGGGGATGTCACTGCAATAGCTGATGGTTTTTTCTTCCCACCGGCCTGCAGCTGCACCCTTGCCTCGGCTGACATATGTGTGGGATGCGAACCATGGCACGTTCTGCTCCCCCCCTGCCCTGCTTGCCACACCGTCGCCGCACCACCTACCCCATCTCTGCCCCATGGCCTGCCCCCCTATCGCCTCACTGTCTTTGCCCCACTCTTGCCGCACGGACTTTGCCCCCCTAATTGGCCACCCTGGCTTCACATCACCCGCACAGTCCATGGTGGCGTCGATCGAGATGAAGCTGGACCCGCCTGTCGTGAGGTGAGCGGCACCGTGCCGGAGGAAGTTATCTGGATGGATCCGGGGCCACTCCTTGGAGCAATCAGCGATCCCTTTAGGCACTCGGCGGCAACCAGTACCCACCACATTTCTATGTGTGCGTTGTATTTGGATTTGCTTGCAGCCTCGCTTGACTACGCCTGTGGGGTGAATTCCCTTCTCCGCGCTCTTGTTCTTGTCCCAATGCCGCCTCGTGCTTTCCAGGCATGACTGCATGTCTGCATGCTTGCTTGATCGGTGCCTTGGTACGCCCGCATGCTGGCATGTACCTCCCGAGGGCCCGTGCCCCAGCAAGAGCTCTCTTGACCCTACTTTGGATGGCCTCCTCATCTACCAGAGGGAGCTTGGCTGCTCTTTGCTGCGCACGTGTGCATGTAACGATCCGTTGGACTTTCGATCTGCCATCGAGTATCAGCCCTAGTAATGGCGTGCATTCCTCCTCCTTTGTCTGCGGTGCCCTTGCCATCGTGTGCATACCAGGCACACCGTGGTGCTGCAGGGCAACCACCTGGTCTGGAGTGGCATCGACTTGGTACGTCCAGCTGGCCCAGTTGTCGTTGCGGCCGCATACCACTGTGTATCTATGGATGTCCCTGTGTGCTGCTACTATTTCCTGCCATGCGACCAACACCTTGATGGGAACCAGCCAAGCGGCCGATGCCCATGGGGCCATCTTAGACTCCCAAGCGGCGGCACAGAAAACTTAAGCAAAGCTGTGCTTTCAGCAATCAAACAGTGCACTTGATGTATGTAAGGAACAGCGCACTTGGTTTCTATAAGGACCTGGTTTGCGTGAAGTTTTCACAAACCTTTGATTCGGGGCGAGCAGCAAGCAAGGAACACAAATGTGGACAGGATCGCTGCATCACGAAATTCCAATGTTCCATGGCTCCCATGGCTTGCGTAAGTGGCTCGGTGCTCGTTTCTCTGGGGATGGGCATTGCAACTGTGACAGTGGCTAGTGCGCAGTCTGGTGCTCCCATGACTGGCCAGCCCAGGGTCGTGTTTTGGAAGCGCGTGCGGGTTGGAGGCGCGTGGAACGCCCTTCTGTGTGTGCGATGACGGGCGCAGTGTGATGGGCATCGTCTCTGGGCCGGTACCAAAGCCTGCCGCAATCGTCTTGCTGTCTCTCGGCCATCAGCATGCCCTGGCCGCGTGCCCACTGGATGGCAAGCATGCAATCACCTGGGGCCACATATGCTCATCGAACGACCCAGCTGCCCTCGCTGCCCTCTTGCAGAAGAGCACCGCCGCGTTAACTACCTACGCTGTCAACTATATCCTGCCGAGCTCACCCGCCATGAAGCCGCGGGCATCGCTCTTTTCTCTGGCAGGGGGCGGCGCGCAGGCACCCAGGCCACGCAGCCGGCCCGCCGACCGGCACTTCGTGGTCCCCATGCCGACCTCTGGCGCTAGTGCTGCTGGCCGTAGCACGCCACATGCTGGCGCCCACAGTGCCGGGGTTGACGGGGGGGGGAGAGGGGGTGTTCCTGGAGTTGGGGGGAATCGGGCTGTAGAAGAGGGGGGCGTGGAGGGGGCGCGTTTCAGGGGGGACGCAAGCGCGCGCACATCATGGGATCATACCCGGCACGACCAGCACAGCCTGCACACATCAGGGAACACGCGGCAAGATGATGACGGGGACGATGGCGATGATGACAGCAGCACATATTCGTGGGGCCACCAGCCCGGAGCCTGCGCTTACCCACGCGACTCGGTGTGCGTCGGCTCCCCCTTCATGGAGTGGGTGTGGCACGATGGCGACAGCGGGTTCCACCGTGCATCCTCCGCGTGCGCGGGTGGGCTGGGTGGTGCGGGGCGGCCCGCCTGCCCTCGCATCCATCTACCGGGACACGCGGAGCACTTCCAGCTGCTGGTGTTTCAGGTAAACACAGCATGGAGCACTTCCATGGGCGCACAGCGAGCGGACAGGTGTAGGTAAGCACAGACAGATCTTGGCATCGCGTGGCATGCTTGGGCCACCGGTCACGAAATGGCAGAAAGCAACTCTCTCTCTCTCTCTCTCTCTCTCTCTCTCTCTCTCTCTCTCTCTCTCTCTCTCTCTCTCTCTCTCTCTCTCTCTCTCTCTCTCTCTCTCTCTCTCTCTCTCTCTCTCTCTGGTTGGAGGCTCGCAACGGCTGGGAGCTGCCTACTGCCTTGGTGCTGCTGATGCATGCAGAAGGGAGGGCGAGGGCGGATCCCTGCGCTTTATTGGCAGGGAGGGCCAGGACGATCCTCGTGAGCAGGGAGGTGGAATGGTGCCCAGGGTTTCGGACATGGCTGTCCTAATCATGTTCCGTACGTCCGTGGGATTCTCCAGATTTGTGCCTTGTTCAACGGGCCCCATGTCCTTCTGTTGGACATCAGTTGTCTTTCTTTCTACGGCATGGCCGCCTCGTTGGCCCTGCTTTTTTTTTTTCACGTCTTTCAGCATCACATCCCATGACCTCGGATGTGCATCTGCCCTCGCCCCCCGGCCCTCGCTCGAATGCTGCTATACACCCTTGCAGAAGCTGGGCCTCACCTTCCTCCTGTTGGTGGCCGACAATGCGGCAACCGCGCGCCTGCTGGGCGACCTGTCGCGGTTATGGGAGTCTCTGCACCAGCAGGTATGCGCTTGATGCGGCAAGCAGGTGTTTTAGGCAATCTGGCAGTGATGGGATGGCCTCTTCTTGCTGGCCATTTCAGGGCAGGCCGATCAGGCGTTGGTTCCTGCGGGTTGGCGACGTATGCCATGCGCAAACATGGCATCCAATTGTTTGCGGCTGCTGCTTGTTGCTATGTTGCGTGTTGTTGTTTACATGTTGTTGTTATGTTATGTTGTATATTTTTTAATGTTTTGTAATGTTTCACGAACTTTTTTTTCTTCATGTTTCATGATTTTTCTCAATCATTATTTAGAAAAATGATTCTGTCAGTTGCCATGAAAACGGTTGGTGGATTGAAGTGGTTTAAATTGTGGGGGGGGGGCACCCGCTTGCGTCCGCACCTGCATGTGTGCGTGGTTGCGCGCGGTCGTGCCAGCGGCCGTGTTGCCTCCCCTCTCCTGAACATGTCATGGGTCAGCGCTGTGAGCAGCCCAGCTGATGCGTTCTTGTATGCTTCGCTTGTACAGTGGTACATCAGGTGCGCTGCTGGCTATCCCATCGCATCGCCAGCCATTTGCCATGTCTGCTGATTGTGTGCTCCCTGGCATGTCCCATCAATGGCTTGCCTGTTTACCCGTGATATGGCCATGGTCACAGACGGGCGAATCGTGCAGACAATAAGAGCCGCTTGTAACACACGGAAGGGGTCTGGGCTCGTGGACGTGATGCATCGTGTGTTCACGGCATGCTGTCGGATGTCAACGAATCAAAACGGGTGGGTGGGTTACCTGAATCTTGCCACGATCTTGTTTCTTGCTGCCTGGCGGGGGGGGCGGCGTTCCATGGCGCGGCAACAGATCGGGTCACAAGCGCAGGAGATCGGCGTCGCGTTCCAGAAACAGCTGGCCTCGTTCCACGGCGGGTGGGTGGCCGCGGAATAGTGCGCAGTGGTTTTGCTACCACCCGTGGCGGGCTGCCAGCAGCCCTGTACTGCCACCCATGCTCTTGGAGCACATGAATGGCACGCAATCAGGCAGTAGAAAAGAGCCAACCTGGATCGCGTGTGCTCTGTGTCTATTTATGCCAGGGCCATCTAACATTGTGGGCCCCCCTGGGCCATGGTTGGTTAGTCCGCCTTTGCTGTACACTGCGCGCACTCATCCCCTTCTACCTGGATGTCGCTTTTGCAGGCCCTGGTGATGGCTGGCATAGCGGCCTGCTGCTTCTCGCTGCTGGGCTGCCTTGCGCCGCACCACACAGCGCTGCAATCTGGTGGCTGCACTGCGGGGTCTTGTTAGACGTTTCCGACCACTCACGACCCCGCCACTTGCACCATCCGTGGTGGCGCATTGTAGAGTTCCCCCCCAAGATCACCATTACAAGAACTCCATGTTGAGACAAGGATCACTGTGGGCGTGGAGACCCTCCCTCCCAGGACATCTTATGCATCGCATTTATGACCATTTTTCTCAAGGCTGCCTCACGCCTCCGCTAGAATACATCTGCACGGTGATTGGCGCGCTGCGGCCAATCGTTGTCCGCGCTGAGTGGACCGCCTTCTCTTGCTGATGCCGTTGTGCAAGACCAGGCTAACCGCCCTTATGCTTGTGCACCGCGCTTATGCACGCGTATGCTCGGTGTGTCTGAACTCCGCAGGCACATCAAGGGCTACCGCTACCTGTACATTGACCGCATGCACATGGCAGTGCGAGGGTCACCAGAGGACAAGGTAGGCGCTTGCCTCGCAGTGCGTGCGCCTTTGCCTCATATCTTCAAGGTAGGCTCATACCTGGCGGGGTGTGCAGGTTGCTAATGTTGAGGTCAGGGAAAGGGGGGAGGGGCGTGGCCAAAGGACATGATGGGCGTGGCCATTCTCGTTGTAGCCATTCTATGTAGCCGCCATTGTCATACGCGGGGGCTGATGTATGCATCAATCAGGGATGAAAACACACTACTCCTGGGCGCTTTGCATGCTCCCTGTGTCTCTAACGAGGCCACATGTCGGATAAAGAATAAAAGGGCAAGGCCCACATGTGGTAGATACCTCCTTTGGGTCTTCATCGGTGGCCGACTCATGTGAGCGAGGGCGCATGTGTCTCCCTAGTGCCAGATGTGCGCCAAGTTGGCATACGCCAGGCAGCGCATGTCAGCGAAGTCCACGGCTCTGGCGTGCCTTTCATGGTTGCGTTTTCATGGCTGCGGCAGGCAGCACTCGCGCCCTTGTCTCCTTGCTGGCTCCCATGGTGTAGCCCATGACAAAACGCTCAGCGCAGCCGTGCATGGATGATGGCCGTGCCCTTGGCGCCTGCCGCCTTCGCTCACACCCCGGTTAGGAGCACCCGCTGATTTCAGTCCACCCCGCTGATGCGACTTCACCCACCTGCCTCTGGGTGGCTTTTTTCTCTGGCGTCGGCGTGTGCTGACTGTGCAGGCGGCGACACTGTCATCTGCAACGCTGTCTGCGTTGAACCAGGTGGGCCTTGCGCCTGGAACCGATCAGCCCCACATCAGCAGGCAGTGGACATCGGGCGCGTAGTGCATGGCCTGGTGTGGCCTGTGTAACCAGCCGAGCAAAAGGAGCGGGCTATCGGACCTTCCTGATGTTAAATTAATCATGCCTGCCATGCAAGTGGTAGGAGCCAAGCGTTAAGGGATAGTTGCATGATGTGTGTGTGCTGGTAGTTGCATGAGCTCTCAGAGATGTGGCATGCATATCTGAATGCCAAGCAGCATGTCAACCCGGCGGTGTTCTTGTTTGAAAACCTATCAGTTTGCCTATATCTATTGCTTGCTGTACCCTCTGTGGTAAGTGTCACACTGCTGGAGGAGGCGTGAAGGGCTCTAGGAATTCGAGGTCTTTCCGAGAATAAAGCTGCTTGCCTCGTGTTGACTAACTTACTCTTCTCGGTGGCCTATTTTACTATTTTCCTATGCAACAGCTGCGCATCGACATGGACAATGCGGTGGGGTTGACCCCAAAAGAGGACCGCTCGACGCAGCACTTTGAGGCCTGCTGCAAGACCAAGCAGGGCGCGTGGGTCGTCGCAAGGAGGTGAGGGGTGGATCGTAGCGAGCAGGTAAAAAGGGGCCCAGGGTTGCTGGGGAGTGTTCTGGGGTGTGGCTGACCTCAACCGTATTTCTGTGGGACGTAGTCAACAGCTACGCATGTCATGTGCTGCTCTCGTCCACAGCGATGACTCGGCGAGCAATGACTTCTCCGTCTTAACACACTGGCAACGTTCGTGGCCAAGGTTCCCTCCTGGCCAAGGTTCCAGGTCTCTTTGAAGGAATGAGAATGGGATCATTGAATAGTCCAGCTGGACAGAGGGGCGACGAGCCTGTCTGGGACAGGAACTCAGGCTGCAACTAGGGACAAGAGACTTATGTGAGGCCTCATGGCTTGATGAGGCGGTTGCTCGCCTGCAAGCTACACACGTGCCAACATCTCCCATTGCCGCTAGTGTTTTGCACCGCACACTAGGCCACTGCCCAGCTGTGCACCCAAGCCGTATTCTTATTCTTTAGCTGTACAAGGCTATGCTGGGCGTTGATGAGCGACTCATGCTTCCACCAGCACGCGAACAGCACATCTCTACCAGTGCTAGATCATCACCACCACATCGCCCATGTCTTCTTATTAGCGCTTTCTTGAACTTTTATCTCATTGGGCAGGAATGCGGCATTGGGCGAAAGGAGAATATCCGTAAACAAAATCGCGTTCGCATCGCGTAGTTGAGGAACGCGATGCCCAGCACTGGTTGGGGCGATGGCGCATCCCATGGCATTAACGCCATCACACCATGATGGTGTGCGCCGTCGCCACTGTAGCAGTGACTAGTTCACAAGGCTTGCAGACTATTTCCATGCGCCCTGACGCGGATCGCTGTTTTACATGCGGCATAATGTGCCTGGGGACAGTGAAAACCACTCCCACTTGCATCCGCCACGTCCATCCGCGCGCTGCTCTCTGGTCTCGCTCACCTGCCTGTGTGCTGCCCCCTCCTTGCTACCCCTCTTGTAACGCCAGGAATGGTTCGCAGGAGCTCTACGTGGTCCTCGAGAAAGGGTGCGAGTCGCTGATGGACGCGTGCGGCGCGGTCGACGAGTTCAACAACCGGTGAGCGACGTGTGACGTCATCTTGGCGGCCCTTGCCACCCTCATGTTCCTGCACATGAAACCTTGCTTAACGTGAGTGCAGAATAGCTGGATCATAGGCGAGTTCGACAAAAGAACAACCGGTGAGCGAACTTGGATGCTGTCCCAGTCACAGCTGCCCCCCCCCCCCCCCCTTCGTATGTGCAAGTGTGCTAGACAGGAGTGCAGAATCGGCGTAGGAAGTAAAGGGGTTTCCCCTCTAGTCTGACTTTGTTTGGCGAAAAAATACAGTGCATAATCGCCCGAGCGTGTTACTGCATCGTAGGTAATAGGAGGATGGCTTTGGTTGGAGACGGCAGCATGATGTGCAACGTGTGCGCCTTTTGCTAACCAGATGGAGGCGGGTAGCAGTGCCACACGGGGCCACTGCGATCTGCGTTGTGCACGTTCTTCGTTCTGCTTCCCATGGCGCGATGGGCTCTGGCTTCTGCTCTCTAAACTGTTTTAGGATGACTGTCTTTCTTGTACCTCTTCAAGGGTGCACATCGTGGCTTGTGTGAGCGGGCTGGAATGGTACCCAGCGGGTGCAGGCGACAAGCTGTGAAGGACAGGCGACAAGCTGTGAAGGACAGGCGACAAGCTGTGAAGGACATGCGTGTTAGTGAACATGACTTCATCTCAGCATCACACAAGCGTTGACACCGCAGGGTCTGCAAAAGTCAGTGCTCAAAACCTTGGTTATGTCCTGCTCTATATTGCTCCCTGGGCATGGGTCATTTTACAGATGGACTTGTCTAGTACATGGTCCGTCTGTGCCAAGAAGGAACTCACCGTCCCTGTCAGATGGACGCAGTGTCATGCGATCCTCCCAGTATGCGATGTTAGAACCTACATATGATCTATGCTTTTGTTAGAGGTCACTGGCAATGGCATGGCTGGATGTTTGCGGCACTCCTCCCTGCTCGCTCCCTGTGTGAAATTCATGCGCCTGTTGGCGTGCAGATGCGTGCGAGGCTTCACACATGCAGGTGTGGCCCCTTAGCACACTTAGCCTCTTGAGTCAATCGCCTGCATGGTACAACTTTTTCTCTGTAGCCCATTCATGCCTGTGTGCCTTGGTGAAACATATTTCTCATCAGATGCAATCTGGTGTGTCCATTACCCTCACCGCTGCAGGTATTTCGACGGGATTTTTTCTACCACCTATGCCCTGCCTGGTTAGGGCAACATGGGGTACCCCAACCCAAGCTGAGGCAGCACAAGCCATCACAACTGAGCCAGCACTTGAGAGCCAACGGCAGTGCCATCAAAGACGCTGACTGTTCAGCTACTGCATGTGTGGGGCTATGATAGATGTGGATTGTACTCATGTGTGGATGGACAATCTGGATAGATGGAGCAATTTGCACGGAGACAATGCGCAGTCAGCACAGAATAACTCCACTGCCTCTGTGGAGCCAGGAGCACATGGACTTGGTATATGTCCTGCAACAGGAATACATTTATTCCTTAAAAGCACGTGACTGCGTCATGTCGGGGCCAATAAAGGAAGCCTCAACCCCTGCATCAATGTTGCACCGAGGAGGGAGGGCGCCCGGCCTAGGCTTCTCTAATTGCCTCCCATGGGCGGCCACAGAAGATCTTTTCTTCATGATGGTGCAGGCATCACCGAACCTGTGCAATTTTGGAGTGGATTATGTTATGCGCCAGGCACGTGCCTACTTTGCTCTGCTGGCTGGTGATCACCTGGCCTAGTGATCACGGACGAGCTTGAGGAAGGGGGGCCGACCAACTTGTAGAATTTAAGCTAGCTGACCTCATTTATGCCGACGCCATGTGAGCGCTCATTGAGAAGCCGGAGTCTGCCCAACTTTGGCTGAATTGCCTGGCGCTCGAGGCTCGTGCTGTTGGTCTAGAAATCAGCCCCAAAACGTAGGCCCTGGCCCTCGGTCTGGCCGGGCACCCGCCTCTTAGACGACACCGAGGTCGATCAATTACCCTACTTCAGGCCGCTTCAAGTTGCTAGGCAGTTGGCCTCCGGCCCGACCATGCGAGGACGACATGACGACCCGGATGTAGGCTTGGCGTGGGCGCAACTCCATGACCAACGCCGCTGGTGGAGCATGCAACCCCGCCCTACCTCGGATCATCGAGCGCGACCTGTTCATTCAAGGTCGCATCTCTGGTAACCCTGGTAACTATCGGGGGTGTCTGCGCCTCCAGAGCGCCGCACTGAAGGTCTTCATGCGCACGATGCCGCACCGGCTTCGCGCTGCGCTGGACCCACACCTGGGTGAGTCTCAGATGGGTTTCCGTCGTGGTCGTAACACTGTCATGGCTGTTTTTGTCGCGCGCCGGTTGATGGAGGAGGTGCGTCGCCTTTGCCCTGATGGTTTGCCGCTGGTTAGCTTCATTTTTGTCGACTATAGCAAGGCCTTTGACACGGTCCTCTGGGAGGCTCTTTGGGCCATCCTAGCTCTGGACCGAGTGCCACCAGCGTTTATTGCTGCCATTCGTCGACTGTATGAGGGCTCACAGGCAGTAGTGCGGACGTACTGCGTAAAGCACCACCCCACCATTCCCCCTTCACCACGGGGTGTGGCAAGGTTGTGTCCTGTCCCCATATCTGTTCATTATTGTTGTGGATCACGTCGTGCGCCGGGCACGTGCGCGCTTTACTGCTTCGAGCCCGGCTTGGACATCCTTAACGAGCGCCAGCATGGCGGGGTTGGCACTGGCTACCGCCTGGCCGACCTGATTTATGCGGACGACACCACCCTCATTGCGCCCCCCGAGAACATTCGAAGACCTGGCTGGACTGTCTGGGCTTGGAGGCCAGGGTGGTGGGGTTGGAGATTAGTGTCAAAACTGAGGCGATGGTGATTGGGGCCTCCAGTCGCCCACCGCTGCCGCGACTGCTCGACGGGACGGAGGTACCGTTCCGTGACCGCTTCAAACTGCTGGGGAGAATGCTCCCTGACACCGCCGACGATGTGGACATCCGCATCGGCCTGGCCTGGGCCAGGCTCCGTTCGCTCAACACCTACTGGCGCTCGAAGGGCCTGGGCGTCGTGGGCGATCACCGCAAGCGCATGCTCTTCAAGGTCCTCGTCCTCACGGTGCTTACGTATGGCGCCGAGGCGTGGACACTCACGGACACACTGGCGGCTAAGCTAGACGGCACGGTTTACAGGATGCTCCGACAGGTCCTGAATGTAGGGTTTTCCAAGCATAGGTCATTACAGTCTTTGTATCAGGGTATGCCTCGTATTTCGGACGAGATTAGGCAGCGTAGGATAGCATTTGTAGGACATCTTGCTCGCACCAGCCAGGTTGACACCGCCCTTGGTCTGGCCGGCCCCCAGCGGCTTGGCCAACCAGGGCGGCACATCTTGACCTGGCCTGGCCCCAAGGACATTCCCACGAAGCTAGGTAAACCTGCCATGAACTACATCCAGATGTTGCTGGCCGACCTAGTGGTCCCAGCTCAGTTTGAACACCGCATCCACTCCCTCTCCCTTCTTTGGACTGCCATGCAGAACAAGAAGAGGTGGCAGAAGATTGTCCAGGCTCACACGCCAGCCCCTGTGGGCAAGCCACCCCCCCCCCAAGAGGAAGGGGGTTTTGCTGAGTAGTGTAGTTAGGATTTTTCTAGCCTAGATAGCTTAGAGTTAGGTTAGTTCGCTTACGCGGCTTCTTCCACCTCCACCCATCCAGCATGGAATATGTGCTACATGATCTCCCAACGGAGGCATGTTATAATTTAACTTAATTTTTTAATGCATCGCGCGCCCTTAGCACATTCAGACCTAGCTGGACTGTCTGCCGCTTGGAGGCGCGCGGTTGGTGGGGTTGCAGATTAGTGTCAAAACCGAGGCGATGGTGGTTGGGGCTACCAGTTGCCCCGCCCCGGCCGCTGCTGCTAGACGGGACGGAGGTCCCGTTCTGTGAGCGCTTCAAGCTGCTGGCGGGAGCATGCTCCCTCACTGACACCACCGACAATGTGGAAACCTGCATCGGCCGGCCTGGCCTGGGCCAGGCTCCGTTCTCTCAACACCTACTGCCACATGATCTAAAACCACCTATCGCTGTGCTATCTGACGCTGTCCACTGGTCGTCCAAATCAGCAGGTCGTAGTAGAAGCTCACTGCCGGTGGAGGAGGCCAGGAGGTGGGGCGGGGTCGGGAGGCGGCGGTGGGTGGTGGTGGCTGGATTGGGGCGTCAATGGGGTGGCGGAGGGGAGTAGGAGGGGGGTGGGCGGGGAGGCGGGGTTGGGGTGGTGGTGGGCAGTGGCGGCGATTGGTATGGGTGGTGGCGGCGGCAGTGGTGGTGGTGCTGGTGGTAAGGAGGGAGGGGGGGTGCTGGCATCAGCGGCGGTGGCAGAGAGGGAACGGGGGTGGTGGTGGGGCGGGGTAATGGCGGGGAGTGGGGGTGGCGGTGGTGGTGGCGCGGTGGGGCGGAGGGAGGGCGGGGAGGGTGGCGGTGAGGTGTGGAATGCGGGGGAAGGGGGAGGCGGAGGTGGTGGGTGGGGGCGTTGGTATGGGTGGTGGTGGTGAGGGAGGAGGGGTTGGGGTGGCGGCAGCATCGTCGTCGGCGAGGAAGGGGAAGGGGGAGGGATATGGTGCATGGAGGTGGGGTTGGCTATGGTGGGGAGGAAGGCGGTGGGGTGGGGACGGAGAGGGAGGGGGGGAGGCGGTAGTGGTGGGGGTGGGGGTGAGGAAGGAGGGGGCCGGGGGGAGGAGGGGGGCTGGGGATGTCGGCATCGTAGTCGTCGGCATCGGGTGGGGGGAGGGGGGGGGAACAGGGGAGGGGAGAGGGGATACGGGACCGGGTGGTGGGGCGGTGGCAAGGGTGGTGGGGTGGAGAGGGGAGGGAGGAGGGGAGGGCCGATGTGGTGGGCGGTGGCGGTGGTATGGGTGGTGGCGATAGTGGTGGCGGTGGTGGTGAGAAAGGATGGGGGGCTGGGGGAGGAGGGCGAAGGTGGTGGGCGTTGGCGGTGGTATCGGTGGCCACGGTGGAGGTGGTGGCGGTGGGGAGGGAGGAGGGGGGGGGGGCTGGGGGGGTCGGAATCGTCGTCGGCGGCAGAGGGGGAAAATGGGAAGGACATGGTGGTGGGCGTGGATAGTGGCGGGGAGTGGTGGTGGCGGTGGGGAAGGTGCGGAGTAGGGGGGCGGAGAGATGGGTGTTGGCGGTGGGGAGGAAGGAGGGGGGGCCTGGGGTTGTCGGCATCGTCGTCGGCAGCTGCTTGGTGGGTCCTAGCGATCCATCACACGCCAAGTAGTCGCGATGGGATGGCTTGGCGTGGAGTCATGTGACGAGAGACGGCAGTAATACTTGCTTGATGAGACAACTTAGCCGCCGACGCCGCCTGGAAGCCTCGGAGGCTGGACGACAGCAGGGTCCGCGAGCACGCATAATGACACCGGTTGGAGGCGTTGGAGGGCCATGCCTAGCTTCCTGCATGTTGGGGGGGGGGGGGGCGCGGGTATGGTTGGGGGCGTGTTGTCGTGGTGGGGTCACATGTGCGTAGTTGGGAGGACGTTGAGGTGGCACATGACGTGTTGTGTGGAGCCCGTGGGGTGCTCCTGTGTCGGGTGAGGGACTGGGTGGGGTAGGATGTGGGGGGGTCTTGGTGGTGTGGTCCGAGGGTGGACCTGTGCGGACGTGAAAAGCAGGGGGCATGTGTGTTTGGGGGTGGGTGGGGTGGGGGGGTGGGGGTGGGGGGGTAAGGGGGGGTGGGGGTGGGGGGGGGCGAGGTGCCCCCCACCCTTTGGGGTTGCGTGGGGGACAGTGTGATGGGGTTGGTCGGGCAGTCGTGGTACACCGATGGCCATTGTAGTCCGTGGGATCCATACTCGGGACCGGGTGGGTAGGTGGGAACTCATGTGGTTGCAGAGGGGAGGCCGTGGGACGAGCTCGTTAGGTGGTTTAGTAGGTGTTGGTGTGGAAGGTGGTGTAGGTAATACGGAAGGGTGGTGGTCACGTAGGTTAGTTAGGGGGACTCAAGGTGGATGGTCGGGTGGGTCAGCGTATGGTTTGGGGGAGGAGCCGGGAGGGCGGTGTTACGGTGTTGTGGGGGACCTCGGTGTGGGGGCAAGAGTGGTCCGTAGTCAGGTGGGGATGGATATCGGCATATGTGGATGTCTGTAACGTATATTTGTGGGTGGGCCGGGTATGGAACAGGAAGGGGGGTGGGGCGAGTGGGAGTTAGCGGGGTGGAGGGTGCTGGCATTGTTGCGAGTTGGTTGGAGGCACATGGACACACGTAATGGCAAGGGTAACTGCATGCATAGAAACATTGTACCAGCTGCTCCTAGAACATCTACCACCCTCAACATGCAACAACCAACAGCAACCGACAACCGCCGACAGTGACAACGTTAGCAAGATGTGACGCCAATTCCATGGAGACCCGGATGTAATTTCGGGTGGTGCCTAGTCCTGCCGTGCACTTCTACCTTAATTTGGGGCCGCATAACTAACGCCGCATAACGTTTGGTGCAACAAGGGCTCGGGGCCCGTATGGTGGCAGCCGGTAGGTGGAGACCTTGATTGCCAAAGATATCCGGCGTGGCGGAGGGGCCGGTGGCAACAATATGGAGGAGGCGATGGAGCGATGGAGGAAGGGTAGGCAGTAGCCCGGTGCCCAGCAGCGGCGGAAGTGGAAATATTGCTTGACGTGGTGCGTGCGGTGGGATTGACCTAGGCACTGCCTACTATCACCCGGACATTTCCTGTTATGGCACAGCCCGCAGCCGGCCAAGGGGGAGACGGGCCTTCATTGCTGCGAATTAAGAATTAAGGGCGTGATATTGCATGGGGGAAAAAAAATTATGCCGAGAGTCTCAGGGCGGCTCGCGTGGTGACAGCTGCAGCGTGAGGGCCGAGGAGCTCAAGATGTAGGTCTCGTATATTTGGGCCACTGGTGAGGTCGCCAATGTGATGGAGGCCTCTCCATCGTGCCAGTCGGACATCACTCAACAGCCAGAGGGTCGGCTGACGGGCTGAGTTCTAGAATTCTGTGGGCCTAGAATTCTGTTGACTGCACAGAATTGACCCCGGAAAGATCGAATCGCGGGCATGGGCAGGCGAGGTAATAGAGGGGAACATAGCGCCAGCGGTTAAGGAAATAAAGTCCTGTGTACAGTGCTGCGCCGCAGAAGCAGTCGAGGCGTCGGCTCAGTTGGCACGGAGACGAGAAGTCTGTCAAAACTGCGCATTGATGCCTGGTGGCGAAATGAGAGCACATTATGTAGTTCTCGCGCTGGCGGTTTTCATGGGCTAAATTTTATTTTACTTCTCGAAGCGTGCGCGGGTGAAAATCGTAAGTCCGCCATAGCCGCCATTTCAAACATTTTGTGCGTGTGCGGCGTGGATCACTTGCCCGAAGTCCAGCGGGACAGGTGGAACAGGAGTGGTGACATACAGCCATGCTATTTGGGGGACCAATACCGCCACCGCCAGGTTGAAATGTCCGGCCCCCATATTGAACTCAGGGTCCAATGCCAACCGCCGGAATGAAACTTGCTGGCCCCCAGTATGCTAGCGCCCCCCTGGGGCGCCGCCACCGGTGCGCCGACAGCCGGCCCCCATATGCCCCCCCCCAACGCGCTGAAATTTTCGTGTTCAGTGACCAGATCACAATTTGATCCGGGCGCAAAATGATTGGCTGTACGGTACGAACAAAAAACGAAATTTTAGTATCGAAGTTCCGCAGCGCTTGCTGAATTTGCCCCGGAAGCCCGGGGGGACTTTCCCCGCTGAAAGGTGTCCGCGGAACCGAATTGTAGCCAACGCGGAAGCGTGTGAAGACAACGCAGCAGACGAGCACTTGCCACGTGGCAAATTCCCTTCGGCAGTAGGCTCGCCATATGGGGGCCATGACCACCCGCCGGCAGGCTATTTCAGCCGCAGCCCCTATATTTATTTAGGGGCCGGACCAATGCAGCCACCGGCAGCCTTGGGGCCAGACCCTAGTACCCGTGAAATTTTGGCTGGACATGTCACCCCTCCTGGTGGAACCTTGTGACCGTGCCAGCTCGTACAGACCAGGCCGGACGTCCAAATTTAGAATAGTAGCGGAGATTCCCAGAGCCCAACAGAGGGCTAGGGCCTAGGGACTAGGGCACTGTGTACATACTGACGTCCAGGTCTACAGATACCGGTATATACAGGGCTACAGTAGGAGAGGCTAGGATTTGGGAAGTAGGAACCTAGGTACGCGAATATCGGCAGAATAAGCAGAAAGCAGGCTTGAACCAGGAGGTAAAAATGCAATTGATGTCCTAGACCCAGGCTTTGCTTTTGTAAACCTCGTCGGTCCCTATGGCAAGGTCGCTTGCATTGCCAATAATTTTGTGATGGAAAGATAAATGGATGGTCGCTGGCTTTCGTGGCTTTTAACAATCTTGCCCGCTGTGGCAAGTAGTGAACATGCTGAAAGCATCTGCAGATGACATGATGATATAAGGATAGTCAGTCAACTTTGGGACAGCAGCACAGGTTACTTGAACTTGTGCCCCTAAGTGGTACAAGTTACAAGCCCTATTCCAGGAAGAAATAATCTCGTAGTGATGCGTCGCTTTAGTTTGGCCATTGTTATTTAGCATGGGTAATTTGCGGATCGTTCGTCGCTTGGTAGCGACCCCGTCGCGGCATGAACGGACATTGTAAACCGTGGCCATTGGCGGGCAAATGATAACGGTTGGGGATACTTGCGTAGATTATCGAGCAAGTGGTGCTCTACTCTAATGTCACGGCCAATGTACGACGAGCAGAATGCTCGGCCCCAAGCCAACACGGCCGTCCCCGCCTTCATCCTTCGCAAGCTGCCCACATTCGGCATACCTGCCAAGCTGCAGAAACAGCCCGCCCCGGTGCGCCGGGACGTGGCCGCCGCGCTCCCCGAGGAACAGAGCTTTGAGCTGCAGTCCTCAATGGGCCTCCTCAACAAAGAAGGCCGCTTCAGCAAGATGCCCAAGGATGCCTACCCGTACCCCGTCATCCCTGGCGAGCCCCTGGGCATCAGTTCCCCGAGCTCCCCTCTCTCACCGGGCCACCCCGGCGCGAGCCAAAAGTTACTTCCCTTCAACCTGCGCGGGAAGGGCCCGATCTCTGGCCCCGTTACGGCGCGCAGCACGATCGGCGCGGCGACCCTAAAGCCCAAGATCGATGTCCCCCCTCTCAAGCACCGCGGCAAGGACATGGCGGCCACCAAGGAGCGGCTGGCTGCTCTCGTCCGGCATTCGCGTGAGGTCACCCGAGAGATGCAGGCGCGCACCGCTGAGTACGAGATGCTCACGCACACCGTGCAGGTGCCACCTGGCGCCAGGCCACGCACCTCGTACGACCCGGCGGCGGCGGCAGCAGCGGATCGGCGCAAGGGAAGCCCGCGGGGCAATCGAGGGGGTGATGGCGAGGTCAACACGTGGTCAAGGGAGGCGGACGAGGAGCCAGGGGGGAGGGAACGGCATGGCAGGCATGGGGACGGGGACGCGGAAGGGGGGGATGCGATGGCAGCCACTTTTTCCCCCCCCGTAGGCAAGGGCAGGGACCGGGGCGGGCACACGCCACGACGGGGCGTGCGGGAGGTTGACCGACTGACACCTGGCAGAGACCCTGCGGTCCCGAGGCATGGAGGTAGCGTGAAGGAGGGGACGGGGGAGGATGAAGGTTCGCTTCCCCCGAGTGTGCTGGCAGACAGCCCCTTGCCGTGCTGGGATTGGGAGGAGGACGCGGGCGGGGGGGGCCAGGACAGCCACCGCAGCAACGCACATGAGCAAGGGGAGGTCAGCCACCGCAGCAACGCCAGCCGTGCCAGCCAGCGGTCCGACAAGGGTGTTGACGACGACGAGAGAGACGAGGGAGAGGCGGGCGAGGGGGATTTCAGTGGTGGAACCCTGGCGGAATCAGGCGCGGCGGGCGCAGACAATCCTGATAGGGAGGACACGGGAGCAGGGCCAGGGGGCGAGGGGGGGCTGGGGACGCCCCAATACCTGCCAGGGGGTGGAGACAAAGGCGCCGGGCAGCAACCGCTGGCGGCGCAGCCATCCCCTCGGATAAACACTACCGGGGGCACGGCGCGCCCCCCCTCGGCATCCCGCGAGTCTCCCCGCCCGTCCTCTGCGCCGCACGACGTGGACGAGCTGAGGGAGGCCGCGCGTGCCGAGGTCAAGATGGCCTACTTGGAGATGCAGATGCTGGGTGGAGGGGGAAACACGCTGGGTGCAAACACGTTAGGCGGCAGCGGGACACCCACACGGCGGCCATCCTCTCGAGGGATGGTTGTGGGTGGCAGCACGGTGGGGAGCAGCAGCGCTGTGGGTGCCACCACCCGCAAGATCGTGGTCCACAAGGCGGACAAAGTGGCGGCGGGCGGTGGGTTCATTCTGCGGCAGAAACCGGCAAGCGGTTGCGCGCCGTCCCTGTCGCCCAGGAGCGCCCCGATGCGCTCGAACACGGCGCCGATGCTGCAGCTGATACCGACAGAGCGGCCCTTCCCTCTGACAGGTGGCCCCGCCCCCGCCACGTATGGTGAGGTCATACAGCGGATGCTCCTGCTGGAGCAAGAGATGGGGGGGTCGGCCACCGAGGCGATCGCCGCGGAGATACTGCGGCAGCGGCGCGAGGGGGAGGGGGCGAGAGGCACGCCCTCGCCGACCCCCTTGGTGTCCATGGGGGGTGGGCTTGCCAGGACTTCTGTGCGGACGCCCAGCGGACACTAGTGCTAACGGGGCCGTGCGAGAGTTACGCCTGGGATGCAACAAACGTCTGCACGATGTCAGCTACACTAGCATTAGGCTTTTTCAAGGGCGGTAGAATTTGAGCCAATCCCGACAAATTATTTTCGTAATTAATTAAAGGAACGTCAGCAGCACAACCAGCTCAGGCCTGTATGATGCTTCGAGAATCCATGGCATGAAAATTCAATCAAGCCTATCTGTATACATGACGTCTTCAACACAGAGGGGAGACAACGTGATGGATATATGAAATATGTTGGTGCCAATATTACGTGGCAGTTAGACGTTTTAATTTGCGCGAAATGCCATTTGAGTATGCAGATCAATTAATTAATTAATCTGGGCTCTGGCATATACCTGTTGGCCAAATACTATAGTTTTACATGGATCATGGTATATCAATGGACTATAATGATCATCATGGTCGCCTTTTCGAACTTGAGTGAGGTGTTTGACTTGTTGGGAGTAAGTAAGTACTTGCGTGTCATGCGCATGGGCATGCCACGGAGAACTAGACTAATCTCATTAGAAAATAAGTACACGAAAGTTACAAATATCGTCTGCATCATGCCCCAACCATACAGTCACCAGAGGGGGATGTTATCCTCATCTGAGCTGTCCTCTATACTGTAATGGCAGGCGATCGGGCGGTAGTGGAGCGGCTATCCTCAGGGGCAATAACCTCCACCTGCAGACTTCTGCCCTGCATTCTCATGGGCGCGGGGGGAAGGTGAGCCACGAAAAACTAGCTAAGGTAACTAACTCTAAGCTACTAAAATCCTAACTACTCTGTAGTCAGTAAAGCTCCCCTTCCGCCTGGCCGCATGGGAGGGGGGGGGCGGCTTGCCCAAATTAGGGGCTGGCGTGTGGGCCTAGCTGGGCAATATGAATTGAATTGAATTGAATTGTAACATAACTCCGTTGGGAGTATATGTAGCACATAGCCCAGAGAAGGGGCATATGGCCTATCATACATTCTAAGCTACTTCCTGCAAGGGTGGGAATGTAAACAACACTTGCTCTAGGTGCACTAGGGCACCTGCACCACCCAGAGTTTCAGGCAACACCCAGCGAAGGGGAGCCTGTCATAGGTGGGGAAGATCATCATGCAGCTATATGTACAAGAGCTAGGACATGGCTTGAATCTCTACAGAGAGCATCTCTCTGCATGGCATAGCATGGCGAAATTCTTAATGCAACATCCATGGGGGTCCCGTTATAGGCAGGGCTTGGCTAAATTCTGTAGACAACATCCATGGGGGCCATTATGGGCGCACATGCGCGTGGGCCACATGCTAGGCTAAGCCTGACTAATCTACACTACTGGTATGAATTCCCTAGTCTGGGGTGGCAGGAGGGGGCTGCCAAGGCTTGTGGTCAACGTGGATGACCGCCCCCCTCCAGTATACCGGCTTCCCCCCTGCGCTGTGCCGGAGCTGAAGGTAGGTCGGCCATAGCTCGCGTCGCCGCTGTTGCTGGGCCAGGGTCAAGTCGTCGTCCAGCGTGAAGCGAGTCCTCGAGAGCTTCTTGCGGCATTTAAGGAACGCCAGCGTGTCCGCCATGTACTTAAAGGTGAGGATCACGGGTGCCGGGCCAGCCTTCCCCCGCGCGCGGGGGAGGCGGACAGCCGACATGTCCAGCTCACCAGTGAGTAGCATGGGGGCAAGAATGTCGCGCGCTTAAATGCCTCAAGAAGGCTCGTGGAGGTCTCACCTGCCGGCTGGTCGAAGTGCTTGACGATGACATTGTGGCTGCGCCGGGCGATGTCGGTTTCCTCGCGAAGGTCGAGGGCTTGTTGCTTGAGTTGTGCCGAGATGGTGGAGGTGGTGGAGGTGGTGTGCTGCTTAAGCAAGTCCGCCCAGGTGGAGGGAGCATCGCCGGCCGGGCCAGCAGGCGCCGGCTGGGCGGCGATGTCCTTCACCGCCTGGGCGGTGAGGCCGGCGGTGTCATGCAAGCTCTCAAGGGCGTTGGCGGTGGCTTGAAGGCGTTGGTCGAGGTCGAGGAGCTGGGCTTTGATGTCGGCAGTGGAGGCGGAAATGGCAGTGGAGGTGGAGGCGGCAGCGGCGGAAATGTGAGGAAGTTCAGCAGCCAGCGTGCCACCCATTGCTGCGACGTCAGCAGCAAGGGGGGTCACGTGCTGCTGAAAGGCTTCCGTGAGGATGGAACGGAGGGTGGAGGCGGAGATGGATGGAGCCCAGATCTCGCCGTCAGAGCGCTGGAGAAGGGAGTTGAGGACGGCGTGCTGGAGAATTCGGGGCGGGGGCAGCCAAGCATGGCGCCGTGGGCTAGCCAGGGGCTGCCGTTGCTGCAGAGGAGGCGACCTTGGTCGGAGAGATGGATGCACAGGTCGTAAAGCGAGGCGTAGTCCCCGAAGAAGATGCAGTCCATAGCATCGTCAGGAGACATGTTGTTCCAGTCGTGATCATCGACCGTGAAAGGGTGGTGCCGAAAGCGCGGTTCCGAGGGGCGGGACCATCCTGTTTTGTCGGCTGGGCGGGTGCGTTTCGGGTCAGGCGATGCCGATGGCGAGGCATTAAGCCCGGGAGGTTGCTGGGTGGCCACCAGTGCACGACTAGTGTCACCGCTGCCTGCCGGACCTGATGGCGAAGCTGCAGCCGCAGCTGCCGCATTTTCATGGGCGAGCGCATCCGCCAAACTGCGTTGCGTCAAAGGACGTTTGCTCGTCATATATTGCGTGTTAGATTCGGAAAATTATATCAGCATGTGCGTCTTAGAAAGACGAAGCGATAGTGATATTCACAGCTGAATTTGGGGCTCAAACGTGAAAGTTATGAGCTCCGCCGTCAGCCATGGCTACCTCGTGGCTCGTGGCTCGTGGCTCGTGGCTCGTGGCTGTGGATGGTGGGCAATATGGTCTGCCATCTATTCTTGTCCGGCTGCGTGGCAGCCCAAGCTATGGAGAGATGGAGAAAATACGGTGTTCAAAGTGATCGAGCTGGGAGAATAAGGTCGGCCAGCAACTGATCTGTGTAGTTGAATAAGGTCGGCCAGCAACTGATCTGTGTAGTTGAATAAGGTCGGCCAGCAACTGATCTGTGTAGTTGAATAAGGTCGGCCAGCAACTGATCTGTGTAGTTGAATAAGGTCGGCCAGCAACTGATCTGTGTAGTTGAATAAGGTCGGCCAGCAACTGATCTGTGTAGTTGAATAAGGTCGGCCAGCAACTGATCTGTGTAGTTTATTAACTTTTTGCTGGTCTACCAACCCTCCTGGGTTTGTCCTTAGTTAGGGCCATGCCACGTCAGGATATGCCGCCCTGGCTGGCCAAGCCGCTGTGGGCCGGCCTGGCCAAGGGCCGCGGTGCATGTCTACCTGACTGGTTCGGGCAATTTATGTACACGTGACTGCGTCACATGAGTGAGCAGAAGTCCTCAGTGTGAGGGGAATATAGGATGGAATGGATGATGCGCAGCCTCGACAAACTTAAATCGAGCTGCTGTCGGCATTCCCGGCCGTCGACAGCAGCAGCTCGTGCGACACCAACTCCTGCGGACGCCAACCCTCTCGCGCTGATCCCAGCTCTGCCCCCCGGTCTGCCTCCCTCGGCGCAATGCTCTACACCAAAATCGTCGTCCATTCCCAAGAAGACACGAACTTCCCATACCCAATGGAATGTCCGCCGCTTCGGTGCCGGCCAGCGGGATTTTTGCATCTTGGAAATTTTTACGCTCACGAAGGAACAACAATGTGACGATGTTATCAAGTTCCTGGCCCGCCACTGATGACGAAATTTTTCTGCCTACTCCTATAGCTGGCGACCAAGCCCAACTGGGACTGGCTGCTTCAGCCTTCAAGAACCTGTCTCTGTTATAGGGGCCCACGTTGCATGCTGGCAACGCAGCTTCCAAGTTGGACTAGATCTCCTCAGCGGGCGCTGTGGTGCATAGCCAGACAGCTCATACACTGCTCAGTTGCCCGTACCTCGAGGTTGCCGGCTTGAAATGTGCCACCAAAGGACTGCACTTGGCCGCCATTATACCTAGCATGAAGAAGCCACTGCACATCCCCGCCGGGTGAGCCGCTTGGCCACCATACCGCAGTTGTCTTCAACAGATAGTGCAAGCCCAATGGCCTCTACATATAGGCACATGCATCGTGCTCATGCTCTTGCTCTGGCCCTTGTCAACAATGATGAGATGCATGCCCATGCATGCTTCACCATGTTTCTCCAAGCCATCCGTGACTACTTGCTTCAGATATGTCATTCAACTCCTGCACGTCCTCAGCCAGACTGTCAAACTAGCTGGTGCCCCATCCCTCACGTATTTTGGTGAGGACTGCGATTCTGGCTAGCAGCTTAGCGATCGTGCGTGGTTGTGCCTGAGTTTCTGGGTGAGTGGCAGTGGCATTGGAGCAAGAGGTGTTGAGCATGTGCGTGTGTCTATCCACTTGACAAACAACCCCTCCCAGCCCTGACATTGAGGTCCTCCGAGTTTGGCCATGTGCCAGGTTGCCAGAATTCCGCAAACATGCATCACAGGGAAATAACGGATTGCTGGTTGTGCACACGGCATGAGAAAACAAAACACACATACCTGTCAGGAGGGCAGGCTTGGGTTGCTTCATTGGCGCTGGTTGCAGAGTGCGTAATAATAGCCCGCCATTGGCTCATTTACCCGTGCCCTTGGCCAGCACGCACAGCATGAACTGCATGAACTGCATGAACTGCATGGATGCGGCCGTCCAGGATGCCCTCTGCTCATCATTCCGAGGGTTATGAAGGCAGCTTGGGTGCTGGTGTGTAAGGCAGCTTGTGCATTGGTGTTTGCCGCCCGGTCCTGTGGCAGCACAGGTATAGCTGGCCTAGCCCGGCCACTGTCCTCTCTCCGCTCTCACGCAATATGCCACCCTCTCCACAAACCATGACAGTTCTCATGTGCATGCATGTCTTAAGATGCTTGTTGTTCAAAGGCAGATGCTTTCAGCTTAGAGACGGTGGGCACGTATACAGTGGGTTTTATGGACTCACAAGCATGTGAAGCCATCGAGCATCCAAGAAAGCCACCAATTGCTTCTAGGTTTTCCATCAATCTTCGTGGTCAACCATGTCATGCAACATTACTTGCCGTGAGCACAATGCCAATAAATTGCAGCATGTACTGAACTAGAGCAAAGCAACAGCTTTGTGATCCATAGCCCTGCCTGCAAATCATTGCCATCGGCGGCAATAGCGCTGCAAGGCTGCCAGCCAGCCCGTAATATCTTGCCCGCAATCCGTCATGCACCCTCCAGGTTACGAATATCCGTGTGAAGAATTTCTTGACATCCCTAGCCTCTAAGGTAACCTGTACGTCGCTGATGTGAAGAAAAGGCTCGCCATGAAACCGTAGCTCGCTATACGATTCATGACGCACCTCCCGTAAGATAAGAAGATGACCAAAAGAGAAACTCCGGAGATGGGGAACTGGTAACATATTCATCCGTGACAAGGTCAGGGATTAAACAAGGAGTGAATTGGCCCGTATAGATTTGAATAAGGGAACATACCGCTCGGAGGTATCCATGTCTGCCGTGCGCTTGATGTCTGTTTCGCACACGTACCCCGCCGCAGAAACTCGTTCCGGCATTCACCTGCTGACCGCAGTTTGTGCATGTCCAGAGGCTGATAAAAGCCCCAACATCGTGGGCGTCTTTAGAGTCCACAAAGCCTGCATTAAACATGTCACGTTCGGGGCTTAAACGCAGATATATACGAAGTATGGGTCTGCCAAGCCTGACGCAGCCTTGAAATTGGTCGGAAATATGCGGTAGCTCAGGAAAAAAAATTTGCAGCGGTAATGAAGAAAGTCGTTCGGTCAAAGTCTAATTTAGAATTTAAAAATGCATCGTTTATGATGGAAACCCCGATCTTAGGGCGCACTTCATCGGGAAAATTTTTTGCTGCGGTCAGGTGGGGTCGAGAGAAAATCTGCGACCATTCAGCCTTCAGGCACCCACCTATGAATGACGCAACATGCTGTTCGATTCCGCAAATTTTATGGCGAAAAAAAAACAGTGGTGGATCGAATAACACCTTAGGAGGATAATCCTAAAATTTCAGCCTTGATAGTGCCTTTATACACGCTTAGCATCGCCTAGCTGCCAGACCGCCATGCCTGTCGCCCGGAATTCGGTCACTTTCGTGCACGCGCACACCAAAAATCGCATTTGGCGCCACTTTTCGGGTACCGCTTACGAGGGCAGATTTTGGCGCGGCTCGTACCGTTGTGGCCTTCTATTCCCCCATCCGGTCCCCACATCCGGTCCGAGGATGCGGATGGCGCTGCCTTCTATTCCCCCAACCACCGGCCTGACATCGTGGTGCTGGACTTTGAGGGGGGTGGCCGGCATCTGCTTATTGACGTTTCGGTGGCGCGGCCCTTGGCTCTTAGCCACGTGGCTGGGGCCTCCCTCACGGCAGGTTACACGGCGGACCGGGCGGAGCGGGCCAAGCTCCTGGCCTACGGCGACGTCGGGCACCATCGTGTGGTGCCCTTTGTCCTGGAGGAGTTTGGGGCCATGGGGCCCCTGACCTCCGCCTTCTTCAAGGAGTGTTGCCGGCTCCGGGAGGACCGGCTGGACCTGGAGGGCCAGCGGGCCCCATGGTCGGCGCGGACCTGGACGTCATATTGGCGTCAGCGCTTGTCGGTGGCGCTGACTCGGGCCATGGCTGACATCATGCTCCGCCGTACGCGGGCTGATTTTGCGGTGCAGCAGGGCTATTAGGTTCCTCCCGTTAGGCGTTTCCATTGGTCTTATCGTAGTATAGAGCTTTGACATGGCTCTGTATATAGGTTTATAGCTGGGCGTTTGCTTTGGTTTGAGTGATTTCACTCTGCTGTAAGTAATTATATTTTTAATATATATATAGGTTTATAGCTGGGCGTTTGCTTTGGTTTGAGTGATTTCACTTTGCTGTAAGTAATTATATTTTTAATACATATATTCATTGAGAATGATAGATTACGGAGGTGAGATAGGCATGCAACATAAGGAAAAACCGGATAACTGGGAGAATAATACATATATATATATATTATGGCATATAAATATATGGCTCACCTCCGTAGTTTATCATTCTCAATTAATAGATACACAAAAAATTATAATAACTTACATCAGAGTGAAAGCACCCAGTAAAAAGTGAACAAAACCAACACTAACGTAAGAGATACCACGACAAAATAACTACAGCCGGCATGGGACACTCGATCCACACTGCGGAATGAAGTAAAACAGCCTAATAACCGTGCTGCGCCGCAAAGTCAGCCCGCGTGCGGCGGAGCAAGATATCAGCCACGCATAGCCTGGGTAAGCGCTACCGAATTAAAGGCGTTGGCGCCAGTACGATGTCCAGGTGATATATGTGTGTAGTATATATGGCATAGATATATGGCAGTCCAATACAACTTCCGCAAGTCATGCATCGAATTGGATAAATATTTACACATCGATGACATGGCGTGGCCTCAATGGCTCATCCTAGCTGAACAGTCAGTGCAGTAGCAGGCGGCCAGGCGCTTCATAGTTGCCCATGCTTGGATACCTACACTCGTAGCTATAACTCAAGTGATACGATTGTAACTTCCTAATCTAGTCTAGACTACAGACAGAGGGCGCACAGCACGGGCAGACCTGTGCTAGATGCTTACTGATGAATGCCACATCAACTCTTGTGGAACATGCCAAGCATGCGCTGGGTGACCACAAACCCGCCTGCGATGTTCATGCTGGCGAGTGCAATAGCCACCGCGTTGAGCACGATCGCATCGACGGACCGAGCCTGCCAAAACTTCCAGTCATACCATTGCTCGTGCCGGTATGCGTGGGGCCAGTCATACAAATCCTGTGTCTTGCCACTGGACACACCCAGGATGCCACCCAGGATGACCATGCCTGCGATTGTATTGGACAAGGACATGAGCGGAGTATATAGCGCGGGGGTCACCCCCAGGATCACCAGGTACCCCACCCATGACGCGAGCATGAACACCATGTACTGGCCCCCAAACGACTGGGGGGAGAAGATGGCCAGAACCACGATGAGGGCCATGAAGAGGAGCGGGAAGAGGGCCTGCTTGAGCGAGACCAGGTTGAACACCCGACAGTCCCACACGCTGGGCTTGGCTGCTACGGCATGCGTGGATGCCGACGAAGGGCCCGGCACACCGGCACGGACCTGAGGTGGAGGACCGACTGCCTTGGGCGGGGGGTAGGTCACCTCCCCCTCATGTGCCACGGTCATGCCCCGGATGACCTCGTTGCCAAAGTCCACCTTGAAGTTCTTGGCGCCGCCCATCTCCTCCACCAGGTACCAGAGGTTTGTCCCGTACATGGCGCTCGCCTGGGAGGCCATGCGGGAGGGCAGATCGGCCGCGCCCACGATGGTCACTTTGTCGTTGTACAGGTAGGTCTCACCAGAGCAGGTCACCTCCACGTTGCCCCCCGTGGCAGCGGCCAGGTCTACAATCACGGACCCGGCCTTCATGGAGTCCACGTGCTCCTTCTTGATGAGAATGGGCGCGCGGCGGCCAGGGATGGCGGCGGTTGTGATGATGATGTCCACCTCCTCCGCCTGCTCTTGGAACAGCTCCATCTCCTTGGCGATGAACTCGTCCGACATGGCCTGCAGCGTGGCAAAGGGAAGTATAATGTTAATAACCATGTTGAGGGCCAACTCCAGGAACCTGATGATATGCAGGTGGATGCACCCAATGTGCCTAGGATCTTGCACACACAAATCCTTTCACTGGGAGGCCACAGAAGAGGTAGCAATTAATGGTGTGGTGTGGCATGCTGAAAAAGCTGCCCCCTCCTGGGTAGCGGTCACTTGACAGGCTGTAGCTTCTCCCCTGGCATTGGGATCATCACTCGGACGACCGTCACATACGAAGGCTTGCGTTAACAGTAAGCGGGTAAGCATGGTGGTGGTCATGCCGCATGCATGTGGAGTGCTGCGCACCCTGCCAAGCCCCACGAAGCCATAGCCATGTGGCCCGCACGACGGCCCAAAAGACTGTGCACAGCATGCTTAATTTCCGCTTCAGGTAGTGCTTTGCAAAGATATTGACGTTGGGTAGCCAGGCACTCTGCCCCCACTGCAAAATTGCATCATTCTCTTGCATGCATCATTCTCTGTTAACACTGTAGGAACACAAACGAACGTGTGCATCATCCACCCAGCCGTGTGCATCAGCGAACGTGCAAACATGGCAGGGCTCACCCAAAGAAGTGTGTTGATGCAATCATTCCCTCACATTCTGAACACACTGCGCAATGGTACATGGCCTTGCTCAGCTGTGTGATAAGATCCGGAACATAAGCATGGGATCAACATCCAGAATCAGAATCACTGCAGTAAAAGGGCATGGCGGCATGCAGCGGCCACGTCGCCGAGCTATTTAGGCAGTTCGAAGAGACGAGGGTGCTGTGGGCATCCCATGGCTATTCTATTTTTGGAAGTATTTGGTCCCAATGGAAGGAGGGGGGGAAAACATGCGTCCACGAGGGTGACAGACAAACACGAAGATGTGATAGGACATGATGATAAGGCTCGTGAGTCACACATGTTATTAGCATTATTGACGTTTGAGGAGTGCGTAGTGGGCATCCACGATCACAAGAGTCCTCGGCCGCGCACTCTCACAGCAACCCCTCCTCTACAGCAACTCCTGTCCCCCACCTTTGCGTATCCGCCCTCCCCCGTCCCGTCCTCCTCAAACTCCATGACCAAGAACTCGCCGCCCATCGACTCCACTTGGTCGCGCGTCTCCAGCCGCGTGTCAAACGCGCGCACGTCCGCTCCCATGGCGTACGCGGTGCCGATGGCCTGCAGGCCCGCCACGCCCGCGCCGATGACCAGCACCTTGGCGGGCGGGTACTTGCCGGCCGCGGTGATCTCGGGGGTGAAGAAGCGCTGGAAGTGGGACGCCGCCTCCACCACCGCGCGGTAGCTGCGGCCAGGGTGGACAGTTGTCAGGGCAACCAGGCAGGCAACGGCTTGCAGACTCTACATGCACGTGGCGCATGCTTAAGGGACAGAAAACTGTTTACTGGTCATGCACTCAAAAAGCGCATGCTAGGGGGGGAAACTGCACGACAGCCTGGAACAGCCATCTGCGCATGTTCCTGTGCAGCCAACGTTGGCGGGATGGGCCACGCATTAGATTAAGGATCACCTACAGTAAACTAACCGCATTGTGACATCCTTCATGAGATGGCCCGCCCTCCATGCAGGTTCGCTAGCTGTAACAACCATCCTGCGCACGCCCCGCCATCACTGTACGTATACTGCAGGTCAGGAAACGAACCAGCATCCATGTTTCCTGCAGCCCAGGAAAGAACGCAGCTGCTAGCATCACTTCTAATCAATTGTCAGCGGCTCAGTCCCCCAAATACATTTTGGCAACCAAGACTCCACATCCAAGTTAACAGTGAAGATGCAGATAGAACAATCAAGGATCCACGCAGCCATGTCCGGCATTTTTAACCGATGCCTGGCCAGGCCCTGAGATCTGCTGCTCCGATCAAAACAGTTCAGGGCGTACAAGGGCTTAAATACCATCTTGCGCCGAAACCAGCTCCTCTTCTGGCTGCTGGAAACACCTGCCATTTCATCAACCCCACCGTGTAAAGAGATCTTCCCCCCCCACACCTTGCGCTTATCCCCTCCCATAAATACGTATCGGCCGTTTGCATAGCATCCACCAGCCTGAAATCCTTGATGCCCCCTGCACGCCCCCTTATGCCTATGTATTGCTACACGCGCAACGACACCCACCCCATAATCATAGCAAGTATCCCATGCATCTGTTCCATGGGCCATGCACCCACCCCGCGACCTTGCCCATGGACGACAGCACGTCCAGCTTCTGCGCGCGTGAAATGCGGGGGACCGCGTCCATCGCCATGAGCGTGACCCCGCGCGCCGCCGCCCTCTCCAACAAGTCCTTGTTCTGGGCCGGTCCCACAAAGCTGACCACCACCTGGCCGGGACGGCACAGGTCCAGCTCGTGCCGCTGGCCCTCGTACTCCGTGGGCGCGTTCACCTTGAGGAGCATGTCGACCTCAGCGCAAACCTCCTCCGGGTTGGCCACCACGGTCGCCCCCACCTCGATGTATGCTGTGTCAGAGAAACCGGCACCCACGCCGGCGCCTGATTCCACCACCGAGGAGAAGCCCAGCTCGAAGAGACGCTCCACGATGTCGGGTGTCAGGGCCACGCGCTTCTCGTCCTTGGCACGCTCCCTGAGGACGCCCGCCTGGTGAAACGGATGGAATGATGTGCACAAACGGAACAAGGGCAAGGCTCCAGGTAAAGGTTAAGAATGTGCAGTACATCCACACATGCAGACTGTCACCAAAGCATATCTTCACCTATCAAAAGTGGATCCGCCCAAAGTGTGTGCTTGTTTGTTTGTTTGTTTGTTTGTTTGTTTGTTTGTTTGTTTGTTTGGTTGGTTGGTTGGGTGGGTGGCAAAAACCGGTCAGCCCTGTTACGCCGCAGTATGCAATGGCCCCAACCCTTTGGCAGACGACACTACTAGCCCTTTTCCACTAGGCCATTTGCATTATTATCCCACCTTCATGATCGTTTGCGGCCGATCCTTTTTCTCCTTCACCGCCTTGACCGCTCTCTTGGTCTTGGCGGTGGTCAGGGCATGGGCCCCCTTGGGAGCGGCCCGCAACCCCTCCAGCACCGCATCCAGCATCTTCTTGGCATCCCCCAGCAGCATGCGGTTGTTCGGGTACACAAACAGCGGATTGTCCACATTGGCGTACCCGGACGCCAGCGACCGCTTCATCACCACCGTGGTCTTGGCCTTCCACACCTTGAGCACCGGCATGCCGTAAATAGCGCTCGACGGGTCGATTTCGGCCGCAGGGTTCACTGTGTCGTTCGCGCCTATAATGACCACCACGTCAGTCTCGGGAAAGTCAGCATTGATCTCCTCCATCGAAAACACGATGTCGTAGGGGATCGACGCCTCGGCGAGAAGCACGTTCATATGGCCCGGCATGCGGCCTGCCACCGGGTGGACCCCAAACCGCGTGGCGACGCCTTGCGCCCGCAACTCCGCGACCAACTCCGCGACCGCATGCTGTGCGCGTGAGGCGGCCATGCCGTAGCCAGGCACGATGATGACCGACTTGGCCTGTGCACACGGGCAGTATAAGTGTATAGATGGTAGCATGAACAATGGTGGCGAAAGTGCTCCTGATGATGACCGACTTGGCCGGTGCAGTAGCAAGGTATTGCTCAATTCCCAGTAAACAGGCTGTATAAGTTGTTGCATTTCATTCTCTGAAAACCACTATTGTGGGCTGCATTAACAGTCATTAATGTGGCCTGCCCGCACAGCATGGGAGCAGATGCAGAGAGTATGATGATAGAATGTAGAGGTAAAAATGACGAGACGCACCGCCAGTAGCAGCTCTGTCATGCCCTTGGCATCCACATTGGTCACCTCCCCCTCAAAGGACGAGCCAGCAGGTGCAGCACGCATCGCCGAGTTGTCTCCAAACCCTCCAACGAGCACATGGTAGAGTGACCGGTTCATGGCGGCGCACATGAAGACAGATAAGATCATCCCTGACGCCCCCACGAACGCCCCTGTGATGATGAGCAGGTCGTTCTGGGTCATGAACCCGGCGAACACGCCCGCCCACCCCGACAGCGAGTTGAGTACGGAGATGACCACGGGCATGTCGGCGCCACCGATCGCGGCCACAAAGAGGACGCCATAAGCACCCGACAGGCCCAGCATGGCGAGCACAAGGCCCAGCCCCGCCTTGCTGCCCAACCCGTTGTGGGACGCCAGCACACCAAGCGCGATGATGCCTCCGAACATGGCGGGTATGAGGATGGAGCGGAAGGGCATGATGTAGGTGCCCTTGATCTGGGGGGGAGGGGGGACACAAGCATCATGCACAGAGTTCATTCGGGCATCGCGCCTTTGACCACCGGAAGATGGCATGCCATGCATCGACGACCTTGCGACCACGGGCATGCCATGCATCGACGACCTTGTGACCACGGGCATGCCATGCATCGACGACCTTGCGACCACGGGCATGCCATGCATCGACGACCTTGCGACCACGGGCATGCCATGCATCGACGACCTTGCGACCACGGGCATGCCATGCATCGACGACCTTGCGACCACGGGCATGCCATGCATCGACGACCTTGCGACCACGGGCATGCCATCATGCATCGACGACCTTGCGACCACGGGCATGCCATGCATCGACGACCTTGCGACCACGGGCATGCCATGCATCGACGACCTTGCGACCACGGGCATGCCATGCATCGACGACCTTGCGACCACGGGCATGCCATGCATCGACGACCTTGCGACCACGGGCATGTCATGCATCGACGACCTTGCGACCACGGGCATGCCATGCATCGACGACCTTGCGACCACGGGCATGCCATCATGCATCGACGACCTTGTGACCACGGGCATGCCATGCATCGACGACCTTGCGACCACGGGCATGCCATCATGCATCGACGACCTTGCGACCACGGGCATGCCATGCATCGACGACCTTGCGACCACGGGCATGCCATGCATCGACGACCTTGCGACCACGGGCATGCCATGCATCGACGACCTTGCGACCACGGGCATGCCATGCATCGACGACCTTGCGACCACGGGCATGCCATCATGCATCGACGACCTTGCGACCACGGGCATGCCATGCATCCACGACCTTGCGACCACGGGCATGCCATGCATCGACGACCTTGCGACCACGGGCATGCCATGCATCGACGACCTTGCGACCACGGGCATGCCATGCATCGACGACCTTGCGACCACGGGCATGCCATGCCTTGACGACCTTGTGACCACGGGCATGCCATGCATCGACGACCTTGCGACCACGGGCATGCCATGCATCGACGACCTTGTGACCACGGGCATGCCATGCATCGACGACCTTGCGACCACGGGCATGCCATCATGCATCGACGACCTTGCGACCACGGGCATGCCATGCATCGACGACCTTGCGACCACGGGCATGCCATGCATCGACGACCTTGCGACCACGGGCATGCCATGCATCGACGACCTTGCGACCACGGGCATGCCATGCATCGACGACCTTGCGACCACGGGCATGCCATGCATCGACGACCTTGCGACCACGGGCATGCCATGCATCGACGACCTTGCGACCACGGGCATGCCATGCATCGACGACCTTGCGACCACGGGCATGCCATGCATCGACGACCTTGTGACCACGGGCATGCCATGCATCGACGACCTTGCGACCACGGGCATGCCATGCATCGACGACCTTGTGAACACGGGCATGCCATGCATCGACGACCTTGCGACCACGGGCATGTCATGCATCGACGACCTTGCGACCACGGGCATGCCATGCATCGAACGACCTTGCGACCACGGGCATGCCATGCCTTGACGACCTTGCGACCACGGGCATGCCATGCCTTGACGACCTTGCGACCACGGGCATGCCATGCCTTGACGACCTTGCGACCACGGCCTGGGAAGAGCGCACAAGTCACAATGCCCCAGGATGCTGACCGGATGGATGGGCCACCGGAAACCCTTGCTGCCAGAAACGGGCCCATCGGTGCGAGAGCACCATGATCTACGAGGGGGGGGGATGAGTCGTATGAACCAAGCAGTTCTGCACTGGTTTGTCTACTGTCAGGGCAGAATGGGATGTGTCTAGGTGGCGCGTTCGCGATAATTGTCAGCAGATGAGTGCACCCGCGTCCCAACAAACGGAGAAGGCATCTTGGTCATTATTAGCAACGGCGGGGTTGGGCGCCGGGCGGGGTCGACAGGGCATGGAGGACAGGTAAATGTTCAAGAACACCAGAGGGGAAGAACAACCTGAGCCACACGCACGGTTAGCGAGGCATGGGGGCCCAACTATACCTACTTGTAACACAGGCACCCAATTCACAGGGTGTTTTGCAGGGTCTTTTGCTCGAACATGGCAAAGCCCAGCCAGCGTGGGCAGTGCATATATGCTTGCAATTGGTTGCGCTTAAAGAGAAAGCTGTACGCTGCTTGTCGACAGCACACGTCCAAGCCACATTTGGTAATGCTCACCATGCATGAGCAGGACACAACCATAGGTGGATCCACAAGGTCCAGACCGTAGTCCATGGTCACTATACGCTGCTAATAAACTACCTAGAAGCAGACTGAGGAACCTCAATGCCCAATGTAGTCGAGTGTGCAATAATAATAATAAAAAAACCTTTTTCCGGCCATGGTGCTACGAAATACATGCACAGCTGTACCGACTGGATCCACTGCCCCATTCGCCCACATCCATGTGCATGCCCACAATCACGTGCATACCAATTACCACACACTGGCAGCCCCCTGGCCGCTTGAGCAGAGGACAACACGACGCCCCCACTCGCAGTACCCTAAATCATGGCACCGTGCACCATCCCCTGTAGCTTGAGCACACGCCATCCCATAACCCATCAACTTCATTAGCCATCACGCACCATCCCCTGTAGCTTGAGCACACCACACAGTACATGGCTTATTACGTCACTAGCCACCACCCACCATCCCCTGCAGCTTGAGCACGGCAACAATCGACCCCGTGAAGGTGACGATGCCCACCACGATGCCGCTGAGGTAGAAGATGTCCTGCGCCCCACGGCACACACAAGAGAGCAAGCGAAGGGCAAGTTAGGGGGCAAGGGAGCACAGGAAGACTACCATGTGCCGTGAAGGTAATTTCAATATTAGGTAGCAGGCAGGACATGTCCTGCGAGGCGGAGGGCAACAGATAGATCAAGGGAGCACAGGGCACACAATTGACCAAGGGAGCACAGGGCAAACAATGAACCAAGCGAGCAGCAAGTTGGGGCAGGGGAAGAGGAGGAACACCCCGACAATAAAGTATCAGCCAGGCAGTATTAAGAAGAAGATGTGCTGCCCCACACGGTGCGCAAGTGCATGTGTGCGAGAGAAGAGAAACTCGCTCCGGTGTAAGGAAGGCAAAGTGCGCAGGGTGAGGTGTTGATTCCTGTAGCGTCGCAAAGTGTGAGACAGACAGCGGGAGATGAGCAAGCGCGTCAGAAGAAGACGAAAGGTGGAACGTGTTGTCAGGGAGCAACCAGGCACGCGACCACGTGCACCCCTTGGCAACCGGCAAGTGCGTGTGACGATTCAAGGGCACGCACGCGGGTTTGAAGAATTACATACATCAAGGGGTACAGGTGACAGTATTCACAGTACCAAACCATTAATTGACGATAGCCAGGGTACATGATGGGATCGTTCCTGGGCTCATGTGGTCGTAGCGGCAGCACGTTCCTATCTATCAATGCTTATGTCTATCAATCCTTATATCTACCAATGCGATAACCAGCGAAGGCCCGAAGATCGATGTTGTTTATTGTTATCAACGAGTGGTTCCTCGTTCCTACTTGCTATAACATTGTTGCTAATCACATTAAGAATACTCACTATCATTATTCATTAAGCTGCTGGCCTGATTCCCCTGATCAATCATTTTCAACGGACATATTTAGCAGTATCATCTTAATACCTGTTACAGGTGAACTCCTGGCCACCAATCAGCTCGGCAAACAGTTGGATTAATGCTATGTGAAGAAGATGCCCGAATGCACTACAAGCAGTCACTGCAGACGGTGCTGAAATCACTGCCAGTGGCTATGAACATTTGGCACGGCTGTCTTCCAGTGTGTCTTCTCCAGTGGTTCCGTATATACCTGCCCATCCCCCCAAACACGAGGCCAGCGAAGACAGACCAGCAATCTCCACTGAATCCCCTCTCTGACACACGAACAAGACTTAGAACATGACCGTATTCCCACCTGGTAGATAATCTCTTCGCTTCCTTTCCCAAGCTGCCCCTGGCGACCTTCTTCCCAGTCGTCGACGAACAGCGCCACGCCCTCCAGGGTGGCGGCCAGGCCGCCGAAAGCATTCAACAAACCGACCATCTGGGGTATCCCCGTCATTACCACCTTGGCGGACGCGACGGTGGCCAGAATCCCCGCGGGTACAGCGGCAACGGCTATGATCCAATACCCCCGGCCGAACACGTAATCCGACGCGATAGTTGCTCCTAAGCCAACAGCCATTCCAAGAATGCCATAGATGTTGCCCATTCGTGCCGTTTCCTGCTGTCCCAGGCCTCGGAGAGACAGAATAAACAGAAAAGCTGCCCCAACGTACAGCAGCTGCAGCCATATCTCACCAGCCAACTGGTTATTGACGTATGCGGTGGCAAGCTTGTCATTCGCGTCGTCAAGGCTGTCCGCAAACGGGCCTCCGTCGACTGGGGTATATGTATCTTCAACGGAAGTCACCATGACGAAGCGACGCGCCAGAAGCTCGCCTGTGGCTTCCAAATTTCTGAAGCAAGCAATATAATGGATAGTGCGAGTCAAAGAAATATTTTAATATCACCGCAGCGAGCTGCAGGACGCCAGGGCGCTTAGCGTACAATGAAGAAATGGGTGTGATGGCGAATCGGCGCCACTGCTTGTACCTTTCGACACAAACGCGATTTCCCCCCTCACTACCCAGTCGGACGATTCCCTACACAGACGATGCGCTTATATGTTCCGTTGATGGAGTCCTATGCAGTAGTGGCAGAAGGCATCAATATTTATCGTTGTAAGAGCAGCGGACATCCGTCATCGTCACTCCCAAGCAACAATGCATGCAAACAAATGCTCACAAATGTATATGTTCGTACGTGCGGGAGACACAGCCTACAGCAAATGACAGCTGGTGATAACATGCACATCTATGGCTGTCCATAGCCTGTATGATGTATCCCCAACGTCATCGTCACGCGAAGCTCTCCAGCAGGCGCCGAGGGCGTAACTCGCGTTTGCGTCGCGTCGGGATGTCCACACCAGTGTCAGTCATGCTGACGAACGCTTTCCCGCGTCCCCCGCGCCGACTTCAGTACCGAAATACAGCAGTCAGCCCTACTAGGCATTAATTAACTCATGGACTCCCGCCGGCCGCCGGACCGTCGCGGACGGTGACTGAGGCACTGACAATGTTCGCCTGCGTCACATACCTAGCACAAATCCTCGTTAAGTGAGACAAAGTTCTATGCCTGGACGCATGGCGATCCAACGCCGTGGAAGGACTAGGGTAGTTGTTTGCGAGGAAAGACGCGAAGGCCGCGAGCCGAGTGAGCCGCGTCGGTGCCGGTGGCTACTATCAGTCTCAGTCTAGCCTTTTATAGCCTGAGGAAGACCTGCATGGAGGGCCGGGAGACGGAGGGTACCAGAAACTGAAGCCGTTTATAGGGAAAACTGAACTGAACTGAAGGTTTATAGGGGGTTAATGCTCCGTGACTTCCCAACGGGTGCACGAGTTTAATTAATTCATTAATTTATAGGGAAAACACACACGCACACACATGCACACACTGACACACAACAACTGACAACAACAACAAGAACAACAACAAGAACAACAACAACAACAACAACAACTGAACAACAACAACAACAACAACAACAACAACAACAACAACAACAACAACAACAACAACAACAACAACAACAACAACAACAACAACAACAACAACAACAACAACAACAACAACAACAACAACAACAACAACAACAACAACAACAACAACAACAACAACAACAACAACAACAACAACAACAACAACAACAACAACAACAACAACAACAACAACAACAACAACAACAACAACAACAACAACAACAACAACAACAACAACAACAACAACAACAACAACAACAACAACAACAACAACAACAACAACAACAACAACAACAACAACAACAACAACAACAACAACAACAACAACAACAACAACAACAACAACAACAACAACAACAACAACAACAACAACAACAACAACAACAACAACAACAACAACAACAACAACAACAACAACAACAACAACAACAACAACAACAACAACAACAACAACAACAACAACAACAACAACAACAACAACAACAACAACAACAACAACAACAACAACAACAACAACAACAACAACAACAACAACAACAACAACAACAACAACAACAACAACAACAACAACAACAACAACAACAACAACAACAACAACAACAACAACACAACAACAACAACAACAACAACAACAACAACAACAACAACAACAACAACAACAACAACAACAACAACAACAACAACAACAACAACAACAACAACAACAACAACAACAACAACAACAACAACAACAACAACAACAACAACAACAACAACAACAACAACAACAACAACAACAACAACAACAACAACAACAACAACAACAACAACAACAACAACAACAACAACAACAACAACACAACAACAACAACAACAACAACAACAACAACAACAACAACAACAACAACAACAACAACAACAACAACAACAACAACAACAACAACAACAACAACAACAACAACAACAACAACAACAACAACAACAACAACAACAACAACAACAACAACAACAACAACAACAACAACAACAACAACAACAACAACAACAACAACAACAACAACAACAACAACAACAACAACAACAACAACAACAACAACAACAACAACAACAACAACAACAACAACAACAACAACAACAACAACAACAACAACAACAACAACAACAACAACAACAACAACAACAACAACAACAACAACAACAACAACAACAACAACAACAACAACAACAACAACAACAACAACAACAACAACAACAACAACAACAACAACAACAACAACAACAACAACAACAACAACAACAACAACAACAACAACAACAACAACAACAACAACAACAACAACAACAACAACAACAACAACAACAACAACAACAACAACAACAACAACAACAACAACAACAACAACAACAACAACAACAACAACAACAACAACAACAACAACAACAACAACAACAACAACAACAACAACAACAACAACAACAACAACAACAACAACAACAACAACAACAACAACAACAACAACAACAACAACAACAACAACAACAACAACAACAACAACAACAACAACAACAACAACAACAACAACAACAACAACAACAACAACAACAACAACAACAACAACAACAACAACAACAACAACAACAACAACAACAACAACAACAACAACAACAACAACAACAACAACAACAACAACAACAACAACAACAACAACAACAACAACAACAACAACAACAACAACAACAACAACAACAACAACAACAACAACAACAACAACAACAACAACAACAACAACAACAACAACAACAACAACAACAACAACAACAACAACAACAACAACAACAACAACAACAACAACAACAACAACAACAACAACAACAACAACAACAACAACAACAACAACAACAACAACAACGTGGAGGAGCTTGTTGCCTCTTGCATTGCACATCGTGTGTTTATTCTATAGGCGTGCAGGAGCATCGTCGCACGTTGCCTTCTGGCACGGTGCTCACTGATCGCCTGGCAGGCAGTGGGCGTTTTTACTTTGCTGGCAGTCCGGGACGCCAGGCGAAGGTGGCGTTGGCCTTTTGTGTTCGCCGCTGGCAGCTGCCAGCCTCAGCTGACACTCAATTTTCTAACCCCAGGCCTCATGGTGGCACATTTCACCTCAGCTTAGGGGCAGTCTAAACACCACCTCACGGTTGGGGTGGGCTACGCACCCCATAATAGTGGTCTACCTCAGTTGGAACGCCAGAAGTTCTTCGAGGACTTGCATAGCCTTGAGGGGGCCACCCCGGCCCGCCACTTCGTGGTTATGCTGCTCGACGCCAACGTCACGCTCCCCGTGGGCACTGCATGCTGGCAGTCGCTTTGCGCCTGCCGGCACGGCTGCCAACGACAACACCCCCTTGTTTTCAGCCTTTTTGTTGGATATAGCGCCCGGGGTGGTTGCTGTCAACTGCCACTTCCAATGTCCCTCACAGGACTTGGTCACTTTTCGGGGCCCTAACGACCGTCAGGCCTGTCTGGACTACGTGGTGGTACGGCAGCCCAGGTGCACTTCGGTTCTGGATATACCCGAGTGTTCGACACCCCCCCCACGGTGTGCTCTGACCACCGCTTGGTGTGCGCAATTTTAAAAGCAACCATTCGGCTTCGGTTCCATGTCCCCGAGCGCCGCGCCCCAGCGGCCCGTCCTGTGACTGGTCTGCTCTACGCCCGGTCCGTGGGGATCCTGAGGACTGGACGGACGCCGAGCACGAGCGGAACGTACAGGTGCCGACGGGCGTACCTGGAGGCCCTGGACGCGGCGGGCCGGGATCGACGTCGATGCGCTGGCCCATGCAGGGTGCTTCCGGCCAACGACGCCATTTTTGCGGGCTTTGCGGCCAGCCCGCGCCCCGTTGCTGGCGGCCCGGCACCTGCCGGTCATGCCGGCCCGCCGACGCCCCAGCCCGCTCTACCGCCAGGATCGACCCCAAGGTCTTGGCCGCCCGGCACCGCCTCAAGCGTAACCGGGACCCGCTGCTGAAACCGGTGCTCAAGGCCGCCCTTGTTGAGGCCTACGCACACGCTCAGGACCCAGAGGCGGCCCAGTGCATCGCCGGCGGATGCCAAGGCCTGCCAAGCTCGCAACCAGGGCAAGGACATGTGGTACCACCTCGACCGGCTCGGCGGCCGGCGGCAGCGCACCCCGGTGGAGCACACATGGGACGGCACGGCGCCGGTCAGCCTTGACCGCTGGTTGGCCCACAATGTTTCCTTGACAGGTGGGGCTCGCACCCCGCCCCCCCCCGCCGCTTCACCCCGAGACGGCCGCCCTTCTCGGTGTTGCCGGACCCCCCCCGCCGCCTGCGCCCCCCTCCTAGCTCGGCCGCGGATTACCAAGTCCCCGCCTTGAAGGAGGGCTGCCTTGCCACCAACGACGTCGTCCACGTATCCTTCACTTTGGAGGAATTGCCACCGCGCCCTTGCTCGCCTGCGGTTCGAGACGCGGCGGTCGGTGCCGACCACCTTTCTGCTGAGCTGCTGAAGACCCCTGACCCGGCGGTGAGGGATCTTCTGCTGGCGTTCTGCAACCGTGTCCTGCTCTCTGATGAGCCTCCGCCTGCTGAGTGGCAGACGGCCATCCGCGTCATGCTGTACAAGAAGGGCTCTGCTGCTGACCCCGGTAACTATATCTATCGGGGTGTCTGCCTCCAGAGCGCCGCGCTGAAGCTCTTCATGCGTATGATGCTGCACAGGCTCCGCGCCGCGCTGGACCCACACCTGGGTAAGTCTCAGATGGGTTTCCGTCGTGGTCGTAACACTGTCATGGCTGTATTTGTGGCGGAGTTGTTCCGGATCCCCCGCCCCCTGATTGCTGTCATCCGCAACCTGTATGAAGGGTCCACCACTTCGGTGCGCACTTCTTACGGGACCACGCCCCCATGCCCTTTACAGAAGGGTGTGTGGCAGGGCTGCGTGCTGTCGCCCTACCTGTTCATTATTGTTGTCGAATACGTAATGATTCAGGCGCGCAAGCGATTTGCCCGCATCGTGGGCAGGGAACCAGGAGTGCAGGTTGCTAACAAATTCTGGCATGGCGGTGCGGACACGGAGATTCGGCTAGCAGACATCATTTACGCAGACGACACCACCCTCTTTGAGGACACTGAGCACGTGCAGACATGGCTTGACTGCCTGGCTCTCGAGGCCCGTGCAGTGGGGCTTGAGGTCAGCAAGAAGACAGAGGCCCTGGCGGTTGGGCTCACCACCTCAGCGCCGCCCCTCTATCTCCTAGACGGCTCTCGAGTCCTGTATCGGGACCGCGTTAAGCTGCTGGGCAGCCTGCTCCCTAGCTGCGAGGTGGATGTGGACCACCGCATCTCCCTCGCCTGGCACGCTTTACGCCAGTACCGGGCCCTATGGCGCAAGCCCCTGGGCAAGATCGAGAAACAGGACCTGTTCAAGGTCCTCGTCCTTCCTGTTCTCACGTATGGCGCCGAGACGTGGACCCTCACCGCCGACCTGGCCCGCAAGCTGGACGGCGCGGTCACCAGCATGCTGCGTTCCATTTTCAGAGTAGGATATGCTGCTCATGTCCGCAATGAGGACCTGTACCAGGGCATGCCCTATATCACCAGCACAATTAAGCAACGCCGCCTGCAGCTAGTAGGGCACCTAGCTCGCACCAACCAGGTAGACACCTCACGTGGCCCCCCCGCAGGACTGCGACCAGCCCAGCCTGGCCGGCACCTCCTGACGTGGGCTGGGCCCAGTGATGTTAGACGCCGCAAGGCCCGCACCTTCAAAGAACAGCTAGTAGAGGACATGGGGGGCCTAGGCCTCTCCGTGATTTGGAAGAAGATGATGGACAAGGCCAAGTGGGCCCAGGTCATAGAGGATAACGAGCCCCCCCCAGTGGGGAAGCGCCCGCGTGTGCAATCCCGCGGGAGGCACGCTAGATAGCTCCCCCTAGGGCAGCGTGCGGCTGCCTAGATAGATGATGTAGTTAGAATGTTGTTAGATAGATGCAGTATGTAGCCAATGTAGATAGAATAGACCGGTAGGAATGTGTGCACCCATCCATCCATTCATCGGGGTTAATGCTCCGTGACTCCCCAACGGGAGCACGAGTCTAATTAATTAATTAACCCATAGTCCGCTGACCCATTTTTGGCACTTTTATACCCCTGAAAATGAAAAAAATCATAACTCACAGGCCACAACTCCAAATACCCCCAACCAAGATGCTAGGAGTATCTACACTTCAAGGGCTTTCAGAATATGCAATAATACCTTGGATTTTTTAAAGCATTTGGATGATAGCTCCAGTCAAATCTGGCCAAAAGACGATCTTTTTTCCCCAAGGAAAAGTCTACCCCCCCCTAACTTCCCAGGGAGGGCAGGGAATCTCAATACCAACATTGGACAACTTAGTTGGATAGTCCAATGGGGGTTTCCTTGGGTCAGACCACCCGGATAACTCATTACCCCTATATAACGTGCTCATACATGTGTGTGGGTTACGCGCGTGAAAACAGCTATCTATGACATGCAGCACAATAATGCATTATAACAAGCTATCAAAGGCTGCCAAAAGTGCTGGAATACAAACACGTTGGCTACCTGCACTGACGGAGTGGTATACTCCAAAGAAATGCCCCAAACTGGGCACTTTCAGGGCTAATACCACTCTTTACAACAGGCATGGAACTTGCTGAAATATGCATGGATAAAATCGTCATTCATAATGCATGGGATACGTATTCCGCTGCAAACAACACGCAAATACGTTGTCGTACCTGGCTCGTTCATGCCCTACCCGGATTCCGCTGGCCGGGACCCTCATATCTCACACATACTGATGCTCTACAGGCAAAGGCCGCCATAGCCGCATACTTCATGATCCGCCATGGCTACCAGGTCGATGTTCCGTGCAAAGATGGCCACGAAACTAGTCCGCATTCTCAGCAAACGCTGCAGCTGACGTCCCTTACCCAAACTGGATGCCCGGGCTGGCGCAGATTGCCCGGCCATAGGGAGAAAATCGACCTATGATAAGCTATGACTCATCTGGAACTGACGACCAGGAAAGTCATATTTTCCTACCTGTATTTTCCTAACCCTATAAATCTGGCGGTGCCTGACCTACGAAAATCATGCATCGTCATTCTGAGCAACATTCTGAACCGTTTCAAGCCGTGAGACGCAACAATTTCGTGACAGCGGCACGTTGGCAGCCATATCTCATTACGCGCGCGCGCGAGCGAAATTTTCCCGCCAAAGTCACGTGATACATTCTCAATGCACGTTGTAATTACCAGGCTATGGCGAATATTACCCCCAAACCTATGCATCACCTTCGTCCCTAAGTGTTCCCGGACCCACCGGACCACTGACATCCGTCACAAGCGGCGCGGCGCTCACGGCGCGGCGCGAAATTCGACCGTTAGTCAAACTACCCGACAGGTCGGGTAGTTTACGGACTATGGGTTAATTAATTAATTATTTGTGGCGCGCCGGTTGATGGAGGAGGTGCGTCACCTTTGCCCTGACGGTTTGCTGCTGGCCCTTCATTTTTGTTGACTATATATCAAGGCCTTTGACACGGTCCTCTGGGAGGCTCTTTGGGCCATCCTAGCTCTGGATCTGGTACCACCAGCGTTTCTTGCTGCCATTCGTCGACTGTATGACGGCTCACAGGCGGACTGCGGAAGGCACCACCCTGGGCACCATTCCCCCTTCACCACGGGGTGTGGCAAGGTTGTGTCCTGTCCCCATATATGTTCATTATTGTCGTGGATCACGTCATCATGCGCCGGGCACGTGCGCGCTTTACTGCTCTTAAGGGGTTCCGGTGAGCCCGGCTTGGACACCCTCAGTTTACGAGCGCGAACACGGCGGCGGTGGCCCTGGCTACCGCCTGTCCGACCTGATTCATGCGGATGATACCACCCTCATTGCGCGCCCCGAGCATGCACATTCAGATCGACCTGGCTGGACTGCCTGGGCTTGGAGGCGCGGGCGGTGGGGTTGGAGATTAGTGTCAAAACTGAGGCGATTGTGATTGGGGCTTCCAGTCGCCCGCCGCTGCCGCGGCTGCTAGACGGGACGGAGGTCCCGTTCCGTGATCGCTTCAAACTGCTGGGGAGCATGCACTCCCCGACACCGCCGACGATGTGGACATCCGCATCGGCCTGGCCTGGGCTAGGCTTCGTTGGCTCAACACCTACTGGCGCTCGAAGGGCCTGGGCGAGCACCGCAAGCGCATGCTCTTCAAGGTCCTCGTCCTCAAGGTGCTTACGTATGGCGCCGAGGCATGGACACTCACGGACACACTGGCCGCCAAGCTAGACGGCACGGTTTACAGGATGCTCCGACAGGTCCTGAATGTAGGGTTTTCCACGCATAGGTAATCTAGTCGCTCTACACGTAAGCCAGCCATAATTTCAATGCACAAGGCTACACATCAGCATCACCATTCATATTCATCATCCTGAACGACTCGAACACGCGGACAAGATAACGGCAGGCTCGAGCGAGCTACCATGGTCCGGATTCTCCCGATTTCTGGCCTGCACTGGTTGTCTCCTTGATAGGGCATTAGAGTCTTTGTTTCAGGGTATGCCTCGCATTTCGGACGAGATTAGGCAGCGTAGGATAGCATTTGTAGGACATCTTGCTCGCACCAGTCAGGTAGATACCGCCCTTGGTCTGGCCGGCCGGCCCCCAGCGGCTTGGCCAACCAGGGCGGCACATCCTGACCTGGCCTGGCCCCAAGGACATTCCTAGAAAGCTGGGTAAACCTGCCATGAACTACATCCAGATGTTGCTGGCCGACCTAGTGGTCCCAGCTCAGTTTGAACACCGCATTCACTCCCTCTCTCTTCTTTGGACTGCTATATGCAGAACAAGAAGAGGTGGCAGAAGATTGTCCAGGCTCACACACCAGCCCCCGTGGGCAAGCCCCCTCCCCCAAAGCGGAAGGGGTGCTTTGCTGTCAGGTAGAGTAGTTAGGGTTTTCTAAACTAGATAGCTTAGAGTTAGCTTAATTAGTTCGATCACGCGGCTTCGCCCACCTCCACCCATCCAGCAAGAAATATGTGCTACATGATCTCCCAACGGAGTCATGTCATAATTTAATTTCTTAATTTAATGATGCAGGCGATATTTGTAACTTTTGTGTAAGTTTTTTCTAATGAGATCAGCATAGTACTCCGTGGCATGCCCATGCGCATGACATGCAAGAGCTTACTTATGCTAATCTCATTACAAAAAATAATTACACGAAAGCTACAAATATCGCCTGCATCATGCCCAATGTGACGATGTCGTTACAAAGGAGATGACCAATACCATAAACCATGCAGCTTACTATTACACCACCGGCTTTTGTACATGAAGAACACTATTTCCGTTTTATTGATAACTTAGATTGACAGTGAGACCCAGGTGGTAGTACTCCGTGACATGCCCTTGTGCACGTGCACAACAGTACTTACTGGCTTAATTATTGATCGACTGATCAGTTGTTGATGACTGGCTTGACCTTGCCGGCCTTTCGTATGCTAAATGACACTAAGATTCAGGCTGCAATTGCTGGCAGCAAACAGCGGCCGGCTGCATTCGCATGCTGCCGGCATGGCGTGCATGATGACCAGTTCCTGCATAAATTGTACACCATCAACGTGGTTCACACATCCTCGAGGACGTGCGTATGCAGCGTGTGCCTGGCATCACCTTGGTACACGCACCGTTGCACTCCTGTGCTGGTGTTCTCAGGTTGTGCGCTCTTGGTACGTGGGCAGTGGATGTAGTGGCACAGAACGATGCACCGTTCCCCCCACCGCGCCCCTACCAAATGCACCATCCTAGGCGCTGGGCATCTCCCTGTTGGCCATGACAACCATGCGATTCTGGCTCTGGGCTACAAGTAACTCGAGAGAACCCTCCCCGAAAAACCTAGCACGCTGTCAAACAAGCAGGAACATGCCTCGGTGGCTTGCCTGCCCCAGACAGCGTGAATGAATATCATCCCTTCTTTTTCAGTGCCCCACCGTCAGACTACATAATCAGCTCTTGGTGGACACATAGCCCGTGGCACCGTACGGGTTGAGCAGCTGGTCACCCTGCTTGGGCACCGAGTCCGTTGACCCGGCTCCAAACCCGACCCGCTCCCGCTCCGCCGCAGAGGACGAGCAGTTGCACCTCCTGCCAGGGGACCCTGGGGACCCTGAGCTCCCTGAGCTCTGGGGGTACCCGCACTGGCTGCACAGCGGCGCCTTGCTGGGGTCGTGGATGGATGGCGGCTTGGTGTTCTGTGGCTTGGGCCCAGGTACGCTGATCTGTGGCAGCGCAGCGTCCAGCAGCTCGTGGCGCCGCTTGTCGAGCGCCCGCATCGCGCGCGTGTACAGCGTGGTGATGCCCTCCAGCTTGGGGTTGACCACCTGCCAGGGGGGGAATGGATGTGTATGCAATGGAAAACGTGGTGACAAGAGCAAGCATGTCAGACACATGAATACTGGGGTTGCCAACATGCAGGGGGTGGGATGGACGTGTAAGCAATGGAGGCCGTGGCAACAAGTGAATGAACGTATAACTTGGGGCTACATTTAGCTTTGGGGCTACAAACACAGTTAGCTTGGGCCCGACTACCGGCAAATGCGGTATATGGGAGTGGGATACAACACGAGTGCTAGAACAGGTGGCGACGGGAGCAAGAACGTCCATTACATCACACTATGCTTCAGGATTGCTTGGGGATCCACCACACGTGGCGTGGGCAAGGGAAGGCATGGTGGCATGCACCAGGGGAGGGGCCGCACACCATTACGTGGCCCACCCGCGCGGACATGGCAACTACGGCACGCGGGCATGAAGTAGACCGGCCAAGGGCACAGTGGGTTGTTGTTGAGACATCTGCCCCCCCTCCCTGCCACTTTCTAAGGAAACACAACCTGGGAAGTGTCAGAACTCTAGCCCCATGTTGGGCAAACATAAATCTATGCAAAGACGTAGGGGCAAACGAGGACCAACACCTGATGGGTACAAAATCAGCATAAAAAACAAACCACGTGGCGCGACCACACGCCCCTGAGGTACGCCGCGCGCCTGGCGCATGCCACCCATGACCCACCGTCGAGACTGCCCTTGCCCTGCCTTAGGTATAAGCGTAAGTGCCATGCTGCCAGTCCACCTGCACATACAGGCAAAACAAGCCGTGCTAAACGAGCAAGCCCCCCCAAAACCACAATGGGTGTGACCAAGGGCAAATCACGGGACGCAACTTGGACACAATACAAAGTGCCGTGCCCCGTGGCGGCATTATCACGTGGCAGCACTACATAGGTGCTTTCTGTTTCAAATCTGCTTTCATTATCAAAATCTAAGGCACTCACGTCCATGAGCTGTCGGTCGACCCACTGCAGGCTCTTGCAGGTGTCCTCGCACGACTTGCAAGCGGCGGCGAACCGCTTGGGCAGGGGCATCTTGCTCTCCAGCACGTGCAGGCTGTAGCCCGCAATCACCTGATTGACCAGGATGGAGAAGCCCTCAAGGCCCGACGTGTCCACCTGGCGCGCCGTGGGGAAGGAAGAAGAGGGAGGGAGACAAGGCAGGGGAAGAGGGAAGTGGCAAGGACCGACGTGGCGAAAATTGAGGCCATGGTCGCCAGGGGAAAAGGGGGGAGTGGAGGGGGAGGGGGAGGCGGGTGCAATGGAAAAAACAAACAAGGGACGACAAGCGACGGGGAAAAAAAGGCCGTCAGCAAGAACAGAGTAGGGTGCAAGGGCCAATCAGCACAAACTGTGCCCGCTGTGGGCATGTTATCTTCCCTCCCTGCAGCATCTGCCAGCCTGTCGTTGCATCTGGGCGTGTCCTTAGTGTCCACCTTATCCCCAGCCTCCATTCTCGGCCATGCCTGGTTGGTCATCCCTCGTTTCCCCCCCTCTTCCAGTCACCTTGGGCAGGGCTAATCGCGCCTAATGCTTCCTCCCACCATTCTCCGCCCCGCCCCTTGGGCATGTCCTCCTCTCGCCCTTGATTTCCTACCCACCCACCCACCCATCCGCCCACCTTGGGCATGTCCTCTTGCCCTTAGCTCCCACTTTCCCCCCTCACCTTGAGCATGTCCTCGTCAAGCCCTTCATTTCAACCCCCCCCCCCCCCCCCCCCCTACACTCCCCCCCGCGTCCCCACCTCTAGGCATGTCCTCCTGGCCCCTTCCCACCCCATTGGGCGTATCGAGTTGAAACTAATGCGTTCTCCCCCCTCTAACCTTGGCCATGCCCTCACCTTTGGCATGTCCCGTTGAAACCAATGCTTTCTTTCCTCCCCCCGCTCACCTTGGGCATGTCCTGTTAAAACTAATGCTTTCTTTCCTCCCCCCGCTTACCTTGGCATCTCCAGTTCGAACTAATGCTTCTCTACCCCCCCCCCCCTACACTCCCCCCGCGTCCCCACCTCTAGGCATGTCCTCCTGGCCCCTTCCCACCCCATTGGGCGTATCGAGTTGAAACTAATGCGTTCTCCCCCCTCTAACCTTGGCCATGCCCTCACCTTTGGCATGTCCCGTTGAAACCAATGCTTTCTTTCCTCCCCCGCTCACCTTGGGCATGTCCTGTTAAAACTAATGCTTTCTTTCCTCCCCCCGCTTACCTTGGCATCTCCAGTTCGAACTAATGCTTCTCTACCCCCCCCCCCCCCCCCCTCACCTTGGGCATGTCCTGCCCCCCCTCACCTTGGGCATGTCCGGAATCGCCTCCATGACCTCCGCCAGCGTGGTGCGTGCGTGCGTGAGCTGGTCCCGCGCTGTGTTCAGCGCCACCTTGCGCGCCTCGCGAATGTCGTTCTGCGAGACATCGTCCATCTCAAGCCCTTTGGCGTCCATGCGCTCCCTCATCGCCTCTGCGATCAGCTGCGAGGTGCTGCTGCCCAGCCCGTAGATGGCCCCGTAGTAGCCGTAGTGGAGCGGGTTGGACCGCAGCTCCTTGAGCACCTTCTTGATCTCCTCCTCGCTCTTGGGGTCGTCGATCAGGTCGCGCATGCAGTAGATGACGTCACTCACGCACGTCACCGTGTCAAACAGCGAGCAGCGGCACTTGTCAAAGATCACCTTCTCCTTCTCCTTCTCGTTGTACAGGAGGGACAGCCGCCGGCAGTCCACCTCCAGCCGCTGCTCCTCTTCATCGTGCAGCCCGTCACCCCCAGTGCTGTTGAACACGCGGTTCATGAACTCGTTGTACTGCTGCCGCAACGCCGTCAGCCGGTCGTCCTTCTTCATCAGCCGACGCAGCTCGCTGTCGGCCGCGCCCACCTCCTGCTGCAGCGACTCCACCTCCTGCGACACCTTCACCACCGCCGCCAGCTGCGAGGGCGTCGGCGCAGGCTTCTGTGCGGTGGGGCGGGCATGCACGATGGGCACAGGGCGTGCAAATGCCATGGCCACACAGGTGCACAAGCGCGCATGGATGCGGGACAGGTGGGTGGGTGACTGACATTTAGGCAGGGGTTCAAGATGTGTTGGTTCCAGGTATGTGTGGAGGATGGAACCAGGACAATTAGTGGGTGATGGGGGGGATTTGAAATAGCGGGGCAACGAATGGGGATGTGAGGGGGCCACAACCGAACATGATAGGCAAGCAAAACGCGCATGACAAGGCAGCGGCATGAGCTTGTTACCAGCGCAGGGTGGTGACGTCGCCCTGCGTGCATGATTCATGATTGTAATGCATGCAGTGGTGCACACGGACGATCAGTGACCTTCCCATTAGAACCTGTGTACCTGGTTCCTAGTTTCGCAACAATGAAAAGCAGCAAAGCAATTCCCTACCAGATTCATAACACGGATACTGCTTCCCTGAGCTCAGCTGCCAATGCTACACCCTCCCCCTCTTGCCCCCCACTCTCCAACCTGTCGATCAGCGTCCCACGAACAAGCCCAGCCCAGTGCTTCGCAAGGCACACCCTTGGGGCTGTCATTCCATGGACTGGGTTCTGCTTTACCGGCACCGCGGGGTGCTCACCGGCGGTTCGGCCACGGCCAGGTTAGCCTTCGACCCCAGCTTGCGGAAGAGCTTGCTGGGGCCGATCTTCTTGGACTCGCTCTCCGCCTCGGCCGCCTGTGGGGAACACGGCCCAAGAGGGGCACGAGGACAGGCAGACAGCGGTGTGAGGAACCAGGGAGCAGGATGGGCCGTGGGACACAGGAGCGACATGGCCCATGCTGTACGGCACGAGGACAGGCAGACAGCGGTGTGAGGAACCAGGGAGCAGGATGGGCCGTGGGACACAGGAGCGACATGGCCCATGCTGTACGGCCCGTGGAACCGAGAGGGTAGGCAGCCTAGCTCGGCCAGCCATGAAAGTGATGGTGGATAGGAAGCGTTAGGAACCACCGCCGCGCTACCAGACCAAACGGGCGGACATGCTGTATCAAACCCCGCCAGAAGACACACCAGAGCAGCCATCCGGCAACCAGCCGTGCCATGGGGGCGTCAGCAGAGGGCAGAAACAGGGCGATGGAACGCGGGCACAGCGGCTACCCATTGTAGGTCATCGAGACTACCCCAGAGCGGTTGCCTTGCACAGCGGTAGAGCCAGCACCGTTGCCCAGCCACCAGCCCCACACCCTACACCATCGACAAAAATATTGCGGCCAAGCTGAATCAGGACAAGAAGGTACAAACACCCTGGCTAGTGTGGCTTCCACACACGTCCCTCCTCCTGCATGCACCTTGCTGGCCTTACCATGTACAGCCCACCACCGTCCTCTGCCAGCTCACCCTGCACCCCCGGTGCGACAGGGGACACGGACCATGTGCAGCCGTACACCAATCCCTACAAGGGACATGCATGCGCTTTACAAGACCGCCTGCTTGACGCCGCCAACGCCCGCCATCCCTTACGCTGCACTTGTCCCAAGGTCTAACGACCCAAAACGTCGTGTGGCCCCATCCTTTTGACACCTGTCCTCAACACCGTGGCTTTAACACCTCTGGATCACAAGGACATCAGCACCGCACCCACAAACGGCGTCGAGGTCCCACATGTCCCCACAGGACCGCATAACTGGTGCCTGCCCATAGTTCGTGCCGGCGGGCAGCGACTATCACACGCAGTGACTATTCACGCACAGTGACTATCCACAGTAAATTTGTCCCCGACATGGTTGCCTGAACAAGAAATATTCCATGCCCTCAAATTATAGCCCCACTACTAGCATACAATAGGTTCCCAACCAGCGCATGCAAGCTTGCCAAACAGGTTCATCTCGCAACATCCCACACTGGCACACACATGAAACTGAGCAGGATAAACAGATACATAATTCTTCCGTTCCCCTACCGCTCATCTTTTGGAAAGCGACTTTGACTTCATGAAAAACGCAACACGCTATGCCATGGGCATCAGGTCATGTAGAAAAAACCGTTCGACAGCAAGATTTCTGCAGAACAAACCGCAATGCATGGCTGTGAATCTACTTGGCTGCTGCGTTTAGAAGTGCATGATTGCGACTGCATATTTACGCAACATTGTCTACATTCTGATTATACGCACCGGCAGCCTTACAAACATTTCGATGACAAGCCTCTATGCAGGTATCCACCGAGGATCTCGCGATTTGCGAGGCCTAACTGTACCTTACGTGAGGACCACACGCATGAAGGGTAAAATGGACCACGAGACCCACCGGACTGCCATCCTTGCCGAGATCAATTGACGACTTGGATGATCTCCTAAATATTCTACTCCCCGACCGCTTTTCTGAGCCTTCCTCTGCACCGGGTACGACCTGGTTTAGAGCCTGCAGGAAAGAAGGCGGAAAAAGTGGAACGATGGCACAACGAAATGAGCCACGTCAAGACAGCATGCAGAAGACCTAGAGATACGGTCCGTCTAAACTACTGTTAAACCCATATTAACCAATGGCATATCGGCATGACATGAGATCGCTTACCGCAAGCCTCGCTTGTTCTCGCTTCAGGTTAAGTTCCAAAATGCGAACGCGCGCCTTCTGCAACTCTACCCTTCCATGTGTGTGGTCAGCTTCCAATCCGGTGATCTCATTACAAAGCTGCACAAAAACTTGCAAATCCTCAGGTCGGACTTTTCCAGCGAGGGCATTTTCTACCTCAGAGGCGGCCATGTTGCTAGTGACGTGCTCGCCAAGCCGACTAGCCGGCGCGCGCAGCACGCTTTTTCTCTGTCAACTTCTCACGCAGGCAAAATACGTCATGTCGGATGCTAACATAGTCCTGCCATCGCCAGCGTTTCCCATGCGACTTCACAATTGCATTTTTGTTTGGTGGCGCGTGAGTACTCGTGACGTCGCCGATGATCTGCCTTTTCATCCCACTGTCGCCGCTAGTTGCAAGGTGCCCGAGGCCCAGGCTGTATGGTCCACCGGGGCACAGCGCAACAGGCCGCTACCCGACAACTACAGACAACTACGCGCCACGCGGTGAACCTATGGACCAGAAACGACAGAATGGTACGGCGCCAAATACGGTGGCGTGGGAACGGCGCCAAATGCGAACTGCTCCACAATCCACATTAGGTTGTGTCAGGTTGTGTCGGTTTGGTCCGACAGGGTTATTAATGTGCGGCGTGGGATCCAACTGACTGACTGACTGACAGGTCTATCGAGTATTGACCCGAATTCACGCTTGATCCGGGTGCTTTGCTGTACGACGTGTATGTTGTTCATGGTACGGTTTTGCGTATTCTCCACTTGTCCTCTTCCGGTTACGTCGAAAACAAAAAAGTCAAAAACATCTTTTATAACGGTGGAAGGCTGAGCTGCCGTCATCGCTCGGTCCCGCATTTCATGGATGAAAGGAACCCACCGGCCAGCCATAATGTCTTGGTATGACAAATGGTGCGAAATGCCTTGTGCAAATTGCTTTTCCAGCACCTCACCTACATGCGACGGACCAAATTCCCCGTCGTCGCAGACCTGCAGACGTTTACAATCCAAGGCTGCATGAACTCAGCAGGTTAGTGGCCAGCAGCCATACGCGTCCAGTTTCGTGAATTACTCCGCTGCTATAGCACCTATAGTGGTGGCTCAGTGTTCCGGATGGATCTTCCGACCGTGAAAGGGATGTAGTAGAACGCTACAACAGCATTTCCTGGTCTCACACTAGAGTTTGAAACATGGGAAACACTTCAACGCCAAGTTATTCTGGATTGAACGAAACAGCTCTTCCTACGGACGGCCTTGCGGTAGAGGGACATAGCGAGTCCTATATAGCAATATGCTTCTTATTCGTAGCATTATTTTCCGGAGCTGTGACAAAACACATATTCGGAGGTACGAAGGTGCCCTATACAGCCGTGCTCCTCGTAATTGGCATCGTCATGGGAGTAATTCACGCCAAGACTGACGGCCTGGGAACGTTGTCCGAGTCAATGGAGATGTGGATCCATATCCAGCCTCATTTAAGTTTATTCATGTTCCTCCCG
>RPFO01001989.1:0-84798 GCA_009746045.1 Mesostigma viride
GGACCCAGGCGAGGGCCGCGCGGCGGGGTGAGGACGCTGGGGGTCCATTCTGAAAGCGGAAGGACCATCGATTGACATGTGAAAAAACGTTATTAAAATATACTTACGAAGGCCAATTACCGCCACAAATAAAGCAGTCGGCCTTTGGAACCGTCGCTCCAATTGTACTGAGTCAGCCTGCAGCCCAAACCGCCTTTGCCTCGCTCCAAATAATTTCGCCTTGAGCTATCCATTAACCAGTCGAAGCAATCTGTTAACTCGTCGAGAAGAACCTTGACAGGCACTTGCCCTCCGCTGCACTTGACGAGCTCGCCGCTTTCTTTTAGCTCCTCGATAAAGGCACCAACACCATCAGACGAAACTTTTACGAGTTCCGTCTTCAGTACTCTATCTCCTCCGACCTAGGCGGCCACCTCTCGTCCTTGCTAGTTGCTTTGCCAGGTATACTACGCACTCTCTAATCGAAAATCGCCATCAATCCTAACGCAAACTCCTTGCGCGAGTGCCCAGTGAGGTGTCGATGAGCTTCATGTGCTGACGCTCAGGTTCCGCGTCAATTTCCTCCTGGTGCAAAACTTGCTCACGAAAGGGGTACATGACAGCGCGGTCCCACAATCCCTCGCAGTGCCGGCAATTTCACGTCGTTGTGGTATCCAAACTAGCTGAACGTCGTAGGAAAATTGCAGCGTACTCGTCAGTGGAGAGGCACGCGCCTTCAGGACCCCGTTGCCAGTGTATTCTTGAACTTTCGACGGCCACTATAGGACGTTGCGCTGGAGCTTCCGTTCGTCAAACCCAACGGCGCATTGCCGCGCATTCCCAAAACTTCTGGCTCGCCACATCGCTTGTCCCGCTCCTGGAAGTTGTAGAAAGCAGCACGAAACGTTGTTCCACGGCTTTTGTCGCCGTACGCTGACCTGATGACGCTCGATCAGGAAGGCCCTCCCGTTGCCGTCCTGACCCTTCCAGAAGTATCCTTGCTCGTCACGATTGTCCCCCACCATCAGTGAGCCAAGGAAACGCTGGAAGGTGGGCCGGTCACAAGCGTCTGGGAAATTCCTCCAGCTCCTTCCATAGCAACAAGTGTCGGCGTCTGGCGTGCTAAGGAAGTTCCCATCTGCTTGGAATCATTGTTCGTCGGGCCCGTCCGTCGCAGGTTCTGGTAGCGAGTTCCAGAAACCCCGTTAGGAAGCACAGGAGCAGCGGATTCTTTGTCGGCCTCTCACGAATTCGGTGGCTCGCGTAGATGATTTCCCTTGACCTCGTTGCGGATGTTGTTGATGTAAGGGCCGTCACGCAAGTTGTGGAGATTCTTACAGCGAGTCAGCCAGGGCTTTTCGGAAGTTTACGCCGCCTTCTTGTCGTCGCCCAGGATACTCGGCCTTGTCACGCCGTCAGAAAATAGGCGACAACCTCCGATACTTGGACGGAGCTTGTCCATCTCAGCGATGGCGTTCCGCAGAGGTTCGTCAGTCATCAGCTGGCGCCAACCATGTGGTCCTGAAATTCCACAAACGACCACCGCTGTACCGCCAAGGTCCCAGGCAAATCCCACCAACACAGGGCCTCGGCTACACCGCGATGAAATTCTCGAAGTGCGCGAGGATGTAAGACGTCGTGGCGTCTCGGATGGGAAAAGCAAAGACTTTGAGTTCGTCGCCGAGACGACAACTTCGCTCGAGGAGAAGTCGCGGGCAGTCCGAGTCGTGGCATTTCTGAATGATGCCGTCACGCGATCGACGAAGGTAAGTGTGGTTCTCCCGTGCTCAGCCGGCCAGCTCCGAGCACAAGTGGTGAAACGTAGGCATACGTAGTTGTCACGGTCCTCGGAGTAGGTGAAGGCTCGCAGCATTCCAGCGCGTAGGTCTTCAAACATTCAGGTTAACGCATCGGACCTGGCCACGATTGCGCGAAAGTGAGTTGGCGATTGTCGTCACGTCCAGGTGCGTGATTTGCGCTGCTAGTGGCGGAAAACCCTCGTCGAAGAGTCGCTTCCAACGTCACGCTTGCCACGCTCGACTTTTTCCCTTTTTTTGCTGGAGGCTCGAGACCGTCGTCAATTCGCGACAGCAGCCCCTTTGCATCGTCGTCCCCCAATTGAGCGACAAACGTTTCGATGGGCTCGTTGTCGTAACGGCGAGAGAGAATTGGGCATCCTGGCTCGACGTCCTTTCGTGTTTATACACACAGTTCAGCAATCGCCGTCGTTGTAAATGGAATCGCCCATCCCGGGGAGCTGCAGAAAGTTTGGGCCTTCATGAGACGCCCATTTATCCTCACCGCACTTTCCAACCCTTCACGTAGACACGGAACGAGTACGTTGAACGTCCTCTTGCCCTGGTTTCGGACCCAACGCGACGGACGCGACGTGAGTACTTTGACTTCTCATGTTGTTTACCAAGTTTCGAAGACGTCTTGATGATGTCGTCGACGGTGACTCCCGCTCTCCTTCCTCGTGAATGCGAATTGAGGTCGTAAGTCGAAGATATGGCTTGACAAACATCGTCTTCTTTGAGAACCTCGCACCAATGGCCGCCAGCGCGAGATGAAGCCTGAGCGCTTCTGATTAGCGGATAGCTCTAGGGCGTTATCGTTCCAGTTCTATATTTAATCCTCCGCGCGAGCTTGATCATCTTTGCGGTGATGGGTGACTGGAGCCTCCATATGGTGGTGTGAGCGGAGAGTGCGGAATTGCGTGGGAGGTCCGCCTTTTATTCCACGGTGGAGATCTTCCCACGAGGAAGTCGAATCGTGTCCTTGTCCGGTTACGTCGTGTCGGATCAGGGACCGTGTCGTCATGCAGTGTTGAAGTCGAGACCATTCTGAAGGATTGTATACCGTATGCGCTTAAAAAAAAAGTTTCGATTAAAAAAATTTCAGTTCGTTCTAAAAACACACAACCCTCGAAACCTCGACCCTTGAGAAAAAATGTCCCATTGGAACCTTTTCTTATTTCCTGTTAATGCATGCCAGTTTAGGATATCCTTTCGACCATCATGAAGAATTTTCCCACGGGAAAACTGTTCACTTTTTCCTCGGCTTCAGCCGACGTCCCGCCAGTCTCGCCGCCCTGGGAGAGGGGTCCCCGCCTGCCGCTCGTAAACGGCTCCTGTAAGTACGTCGTGCCCCATTCAAGTCACCAGCCCATTTTCGCTTTTTCACGAAAAGCGCCTTCAAGAAACGGGTGATGTACGCCTGCCTCGTTGCATCAATTGCCGTGGTAGATTGCGGTTGTACTTCGCAGAATAATACTCGTGCTTCATGTATTCGCTGGATTTTTTGGGTCCTCGAACACGTACTTCTGATCAGCTCGAGCCTGCAACGCGTTAATCAGCTTCTTTGTACCGCTCTGGAATTTGGTAGTCGTACGTGCCGTACGTCTCTGCCGTCTTAAAACGTTGAATTATCATGCGGCGCTCGCTCGGAATGTATCCGTTCTCGTGTGGCTCGAGCTCGCTGATAGAACTGACGATGCGCATTTTGTCGTGGTCGTACCTGGTCGGTGGCAGTTCTCGCCGGACAGTAAATAAGACCCATCAAAGCGGCGTCAGACGTAGGGTCCTTTTTGTACTCGGCGGCGGCGATCCGCTGGAGCTGCTCGTACGTGTACCTCAGTGGCTTGCTCTCGGGCCCTGTCGAATTTTCCTGTCGAGATCGCCCGACCTTCAGCTCATTGACTCGAGCAGCGTACGCGTCCGTCACGTCGCGTGGGAGCCTCTTCTCAGGTGGCATCATTCGATTCACCCCGTTTATCACTCCGAGCAAGTTTCTTCTCGTTCTCCCTCCACGCATCCTCTTTCGAGTGTGCGAGCTTGCGTTTGGGTTCCGAGGTTTCGTGGACGACGCGCAGGACACGGCGGTGTCTCGAGGCAGTCGACTGATTCGTCCTGCGAGCACCCATTTTGTCAAGGAGAACTCGCAGCCTGCCGATGTACCCCTTCGCGGTTTTGCGCGTCGCCCCGCGCGTCTCTCGAGGCCTGCCAGGCTCGTGATGCTCTGGCCGGGCATCCGCTGCGGCGACGGCCTCGTCGAAGGTCCATATCGTCCATCAGTAGGCGCCAGGCGGTTCCTCGTGGTGCGGTGGCTCCGGCGAGGGTTGGAGAGGTCGCCTGCAAGCCGATTTTTTTCGCGCACTCGGGTTATTTGCGATCCATCGGTCACCTGGGATTCCAAGACGCCCTCTTGACCTTGCTTTTCGCCGAGATGCAGTTCGTCTGGTCGCGGCGATTGCTCCCTTTTCGCCTGGGCCCGTCGCCATTGCTCGCGACGCTCCTCTACGGTCACCGTCATCTGATGACTGAACATGAGACAATTTTTTGGCTCGAGGCTTTTTATACCCTACGGGGTGGATCCTTGGGCGCCCTCGAGGCCGTTTCGGTTCGTGTCGTTTTTCCGTTTTGGAGGGTGAGCGCCCACGTGGACGCCTGCGATCGCCCACCAAGGCGAGGATGGCCAATCGGATTTCGGGGCTCATGTCGTGACAGGTGGACGGAATCGTGTCGTGGTGGCCTGCTTCTTGAAGGATCCTGACGACACGTTCTAGAGTTTTCTGCCCCAGTCGAGAACCCGAACAATATCGGAGGAGTGCTTGGGTGTCCAACACGTACTCCTTCTCGGCGCCTGCGTATCGTTTGATGGACGGAATATCCATAGTATATCATGTTCAGAGAAAATTATTTTATCGAGAGAAATGTATTGAAGTTTCGACGAAACATTTTTTTCGGGTCGCGCTGGTCGAAGTCGACAGCGAAGAAGTCGTGAGGATCGTCCTTGACGGCGTGGTCCCATAGCGCGAGAAACTCGTCCGGCGCCACAGCCCCCGCGCTCTCTTCCGCGATCTGTCGCGCGGCTCGATGGTCCTTCGTTCTGAACAGCGCAAGAAACGATATATTCGCTCGCACTGCTCGTGGTACGCCACCGCTTGTGTACGCCTGTGTCAGGAAAATCATGCTCGTGAGGAAGTGTCTGTGTTTGAACGCGAAAGCCGCAACAGCGTTTTTGCTAGAGCTCTGATAGAGGGCACTGCCTTGCATGTCGTCTATCAGAATGAGCGACGAAGGAGGACCGTGCTCGAACCTTGTCGCAGGTTTATCCCAGTTCATTGCATCAAGGCGTAGGTACATGGAGAGGTCCATGAGTTCTGCGTTTTTTTTCCCATCCACGTATTCGCGTTTGAACGTTTCCCAGACCTTGAGATCGTCCTTGTACCTCTCGTATTCGTGGAGGTCAGACTTTATATGATCTATCATCCCATCGAATGCCAGGTTAGAGTAGACTTCCATCGTCATAGCTGGTTCCGGGAGCTCCTTGTATTTTGGCTCCGTGTGGGCACTCCCTGAAATGAGGTACAGCTTGTCGAATGAGTTGTTAGCAAAGTAAGCCTTCGCCATGTTGACTGCCGATGTAGTTTTCCCAGACCGTCGAGCTCCGCAGAAGTTTGCGATGAAATGAAGACTCGGCATATTCGGTGGAGCAGGACGCTGTGGGGCGTATCGTTGCTTGATGTCTTTGTTCTCAAGTGAATGAATTCGTCGCTCTTCGATGATAGCCATTATCATTCTGAAGACATTTTAATCGTCCAGACTAGCAAGGAGAGACGCGCGGATGGCGGCCATGCGCATCTCGTATGGCGTCATCGCGACAGGTGGCGGTGGTGGAGGTGGGAGCTGTCGGGTCTTGATCGGGGGTGGCGGAGAGTCCGGCTCTGTCTCCTTGGGCTTTCGACCCCGTCTTGGTTTTGGCGTGTCGGCGGGGGTTGAGGCGACGGAATCTTCAGCGAGAAGGCGTTCAATCCGCGATTTGTTGCGGGCTTCTTGCAGCTCGAGTTCGACTAGCCTTTGCCGCTGAATCTCCAATTCCTTTGCAAGGACCTTTCGTTTCGTTATCTCTGCCTCCTTTTCTTCGTTTCGTCTCTTCTCCCTCTCGGCTTTTGCGCGTTGCTGGTAAACCCTCATTTTGTCGCGAAGGGCTTTTTTCTGTTCATCATTCAGCGGTTGTCCCTTTCGAATTGTCTTGACCAGGTCAACCTGCTCTTCCCGCGTCTCGGCGAAGGTTTCGTCTTGGTAGCTCGTTGGGGTCTCTGAAGCCTCAGAGGCCATGTTTATATTCTAGGTAGATAATAAATGGTCGTTCTAACAACATTGAGCAGACCGACCAATCTCGCCACCGGGTTAACGCTCGACCCTGAAATGGAGGAGCGTGTTTCTAACATCGAAACAGACATAGATGGGCTTCAAGCTAGCGTGACGTTACTTCTTGGCATTTCACATCCATTCGATGAGTCACTCGTTGTCGACGGATTCAAAATTTTCTACCCGAGCCAGCCGACAAATGTGCGACTCGGAGACAATTACGACGACGAGACCGCAAGCGACCCATCGGAACTTGCTTACAGTCTCGTCGTGAATGGGTATTCCTATTTTAAATCAGGGACTACTTTAGTCGACGATCTCACTCTAAATGAACCTTACCTTACGGCGAAAGTGGGAGCGACCCAGTACCACGTCTTCGACTTTAGCCCTGATACGTTGCTAGACCCTGGTGGCAGAGTCCTGACCCGCGCGCAATTGGACTACCTTTTTGACCAACACGGGGTAGGCAAAACGTCGATAGCTAACTTGAACGGGGATTTCGTCCTCCATCTCGAAGACGGGACGACCGTGTCGCACCAAAACGCGTTCAACGTCATCAATGACCAGGATGTGCGAGTCCAGCTGCCCTACAACGTTACGAATGGCGACGCGAGTGGAATCTGTAAGTTTACCTATCGCGACTACCACACGACCCAGGCGCGCACGGGGGAGAGCGTTGTGGACGGAGAGGTAGGATATCCATACTTTTCCGACTCTTTCTATGGTCTCGGCGGATCTCGATTTAACGGCCTCCCTCTCCGCGTGGAGTTGTTGTCTTTCGCCACGATTCGCGACGACAACCGCCGCCTTCCACTAACTGGGAGATCCTTCACCATCACGCGTACATACTCGCCACTGACGGACTGGCGAATGGGTCCGATTGACCCTGTGAACGCACTCTACTGGAGCACCAATCCAACCACCGCTAATTGGGAGGTCGTAGAGGGAACGACCCTCAAACAGGGCATAAAGATGACGACCCCCTTCGCATACCAACGCAAACTCCCCATCAGGTGGTACATGAATTCCACCCAGCTCACGCCGACCACTCCGACCATCGGCGGAGTCTCCCTCTCGCAAAACGGGGGACTGCGCGGGGAAGACGCCGTAATCACCGCGCCAGTCGCGGCAGATAGTAACAAGTATATGAACTACGAGATAGACGTCTACAACGACTCGACCCTCACCTCCTACACCACCCACAAAGGAGGGGTGATGGTATGCGTTTCAAAAATGAGCCAACTGCACTCCGGCATCCGGACACCAAGTTCCTACATTTCATATCTAAATCCTGTAAAAATCGCGATCAACGGCGTCTACGCGGACCATGATGTGGGGTGGGGAAAGTCGTTGCCTCCTCTCACCGGTTTTCATCTGTTGGCGAACGGAGTATCTCAAGGGGCCTTGGATGGGACGTTGAAGACAACGACGTTTCAAAATCCATCCGAAGGCGATGATGTAGAACTCAGATACAGGATCGTAACCGTAAAGGACTCGCCAAACCTGTCAGGAGAGACCGTGGAGATAGACGGCCCCGCTACGACGCTCCATTCTCTAGAATCATTCTCGCGCCACTCCGTGACCACGCTGCAAGCAGAAGCTTCGAAATACTACTTTGAAGGGTCTCCCGAAAAATTCTTTTTTGTAAAAACAGCCACTCCGGCACCAAGCAAATGTGTTGTTTTTTCAGAGCAGCTCATCGACGGCCCATTTCTATTGTGTTTTCGGCTATATTTGGGCAGCAACGATGCTTTCGTCTCGTTTGCAGAAAATACTATGTCTTTGACGAATAAATATCACCCGGCCACGACAGATGCCCATCAGAATTGGAGAAATGCGGCTACGACGCATTGGGGTATGCTGGGTATCAATCTGCACCATAGTGACTATGCACTCGACCTGTTTGACAATCTGAAGTCGAAGGTTCGATACACGTTAAACTCATCATGGAGACAACAAAACAGCTACTGGGTGGCATTTCGAAGAAAATCGGATGGGAAGGTGGAGCGTTATATATCCAAAACAACTCCTCAAGAACTTAGTGACATGACTAAAATCTCAAACTCGTCCGGTATATTTACAACCACTCCTACAGACATTCTTGACCCGTACATTCCGATGCCCTCCGACCAGTCTTCCACTTGAGCGGAGAGTACCACGGCGCGTATGTCTGGCCAATCAAAGATGACCTACAAGACATAGAGTTCGACTCTCTAAAAACCAACAACCCATCCGGATCGTACACAGCCGTCGGAGACGTGTTGGAGCTGCGTCACAGGTCCACCTCGTCGAGGAATTGTAGCATTTTTGGCAAATATAGCGTCACAAAACCCGTACCGGGTGTGGCGGATACTTGGTTTAAGGAGCTAACACTCACGAATGAGAGTGTCATCCGCACGGTTGTTAAGTGTCCCGATGTTCAATACGGCGTGCAAATGAACCAATATACTGCCAAAATATATGGGATTCTACCAGCTCGTCAGTCGGTAAGGAAGTTTTATGTAAGACTTGGATTTTCAAACACCAAGTTGAGCAATGATCCGTTGCTTATCAGCGTAGTCGTTGGAGAAGCGTGGACTGGCGGTTTTTCTACAACGACAATATCAAAATCCTCGTCGTACGTTGACATAACCTGTGATCATATTTCACTGGTTGATCCTCCAGTTACTGGTATGATCCATTTGGCGACCGTGACGTTCCAGGTATTAGATCCAACAGTATCTGGCCCGAGCCCGCTTTTATTTGCTTCTAGCCTAAGCTACTATTATGGTTCAAGCCTGTCGTCAATTGGCGGCAATCACGGGATGGACGTGGCCCTGTATGAAGATGTCCGAGAAACTAGGCGTATATCGCACACGATATTGGAAGCAGATTCTTTGGTCGGTCTGAGGCAGCCCATATACGACTACCCGCTTCCGCAATTTTGGCACGGCGCCCCTGTGGCCGTGATGTCTTTCCACGACCCGGCCACACAATCGGAACTAACTCTTCCGACCGCGTTGACCAATATCCTTGTCAGGTTAACATTTGATAACAACCCACCAACGATTCTCGACATATCAAACCCATATCGCTTAACGGCTAGCGGCCTGTCCGTCTGGCCGGTAAACGTTATAATTGGCAGCAACTGGAATGTTGTTTCAGGATACGAGGAGGATGACGGGGTGTTTGAAATCGCATTGCGGATTCCTCGCATCACCACTGACACGTCAACAAACATAGCTCTCTACGGCGTTTTGCAAGTCGCGCGCTGGAAAAATGGCCGTGTCGACTAACAAGACCCTCACTTGGACGTTATAAAAATCTATGATTATATGCAGAAATGGCAAGGCGTCAGAAATCAGCACGGCGCCGTCCTTCAAGTAAAAGGGGAAAACCGAAGCGTAAGGTCGCACCCCAGTCGCAGGTGACCGCTTCATCGACCAACACCATTGTCATCCACAGCGCGCCGGTCCGAAGAGCGGTGAACAAAGGGAAGGTCGCAGAGGCGCGAGGGTTCAAGGATGCCCTTCTCATGGCGTCAGTGATGGCGAACTCTAGACCGGTCGCGTACCCCCCATTGTCCGCGTATGCCCAACCGGCCCCTGTCGCGCCGGCTCCCGAACCGGTTGTCGTCGATGAAGCAGTGGCGGCACCCCCGGAGCCTGCGGGTGTACCTGTCGGGAAACGAGTCCAGGTGGGAGGCGCGAGGTGGAAATGCCCACAACCCGGGTGTAAGAGCACGTTCGCAAACGAAAAAAACCTCCTGCTGCATCTCAGGAGGGTCCACAACACGGTCGTGGGAATTCCAAAAGAAGGCGCTGAAAAAAATCTCACAGAAGAGTAAACATGAGCAGCCCGCTGTTCACTGACGCCGAGATGCTCGAGATCTCTCAATGGATGACCCTCCATCCAAATGTCCCACGAGAGTTCATTGAGGCAGCCATGCTCTACTGTAAGAAGAAGCCACTCACAGGGAAGACAAGGCGCGCCATGAAAAGGGCATCGGCGAAAATTGAGGAAGGCGTCGTCAAGGTTTTTGGGACAAACGAAATTACTTCTGAGCTATTGTCAGAAGAAGTGGCCGATGAAGGAGTTCATCCAGGAAACGCTGACACTCACTCTTCGCACGGAGAACCGAACTCGCGGGACGCTAGTGGATCCGGTATGGGACATCCCGGCGGGCTCCTTGACGATTATCACGACGTCGGGCTTACCCTCATGACCATCCCGTTTGAACAGACTCACATCAGCGAAGGAAACCGATACTTCACTGTCCGTTTGTCTGGCAGCGAGTCCCCTACGAAGGTGACCTTGCCGCTCGGCTCGTACACGACTATCGAAAACCGAAAAAACATAGAGGAAGCTTTGAAGGCGGTAGATCCTGGGTTCTCGGTCACGTACAACAGGGCGACTAGTCTTTTTACCGTGACAAATGCCACCGAGTTCTCTGTCGCGGTGGATGAGCCCACGGGCCGGGTGTTGGGGCTCATGGAAGGATCATATCCTTTCACAGGTGTCCTCGCTAGCAACCGGCCAGCAACGAATGGGAGACTGAGAATGGTGTATGTATACAGCGACATCGTTCGAGGAAACGTGATATCATCGTCGACAGGCACGGGATATGGAGGCCTTTTGGCCGTCTGTCCCAACATGTCGCAGTTCTTAGAACCCATTGTTTGGCAGGCAGCGACCCCTTTGTGGCAGCATCTCAAGGACTCTCCCAGCAACATCACGATCCGACTGCTCGACGAGGACGACGCTCCTATAACTGTCTACTCGGATTGGGCTCTTCAGCTCTCCTTCCGCATAAGCCCTCAGAAGGCGATGGGAATAGAGGCGAGGAAGATCGGGAGCGTTTTGAAGTATATGGCCCTTGACAGGACCGTCCAGCCACAAACCAGATTTATTTCTCAGCCATCTAGTACTATCGAGGACGATGAAAGTTAATTTTGGAGCAATCGGAAACGTGGCTAGACGCGTGGGAGAGTTTGCCGGCAACGCTATCAAGAGGGTCGGCGACGGGGCGGCCATCGTGTCAGCTGTCAAGAAAGCCGGGCACGTCGCTGGCGAAGTCATCTCAAAAATTGGCGACGGGGCGCGGGCTGCCAAACAGGCGGCGGGCATTGTCGATTCCGCGCTCGGACACATCCCATCCAACATGATCGCGAAGAGTACGCTGCTCGGGAAAGCGTACTCGGTCGCAAACACTGGTCTGAGCGCCTTGTCCAACCTCGAAAGACGGGTTGATGGAGCGAAGGTAAAAAATCCCATACTCGGCCAGCTTCTTCAGTAAAAATATCTCATTCGAATGTATACACAATCTATGGCTTCGGACAATTCCTGGTACTCGCGCGCTATCCCCAAGTCCATGCAATACCTCGTGAAGGCGCTGGGTCAGCACACGACTCAACGAGTCCATCTCAGCACCCTCTCAGCAAGCGACGGCATCAAACAAGGGTCTGTGGTCGCGGTCCGCCTCCCCACGTCCGGGTTCGTGGACTTGCACTCCTTCGCAATGTTTTTCACGGGGACCCCCACGACCACGGCGGGGTTCGCAAAGTTCCCCGCGTACACGTCCTCCATCATCAGGCGCCTCGAGGTACTGGCAGGAGGTCAGACCGTCGACAGCATCAACGACTACTCCCAGCTGTTCCATACGCTGCTCTCGGTGCACGGCGGTGTCGAGTACAATCTCGCGCAGGCTCCCGCTGGTTGGTCGAAGAATAACAACATCGTCACCGCTGACGTGGCTGGCACTCTCACAAACAACGTGAAGGCAAACACCGCAGTGGACGGCGTCATTGACCACTTTTTGGGATTCCTGAGCGGCGAGCCTCGGATCGTGGATCTGAGTCTCTTCCCCCCCATCGAGATCCGAATCACACTCATGGACGGAGGGGTGATGCTCCTAGCGTCGCAGGCAGCTGCTGCTGGCGATGGCATCGTGGCCGTTCCAGCAGCGACAGGTGTTGGTTTCGAACTGAGCAACATCCACTTTAGCATCGACACGTACAGGTTCCAAGAAGATATCGTGGGCCAGATTTTCTCGTCCAGGCTTGCCGAGGGTGGAACTCTCTCCTTCAAGTGGCGGACGTGGCAGTCTACCAAACAGTCGCTCGGGACTCGCACTCCCTATGCCATCAAGGCGTCGCTGTCTTCCGCGTCCGCCAGCAAACTCCTGGCGATTCAGGTTGCTGCCGGCGCGGACGTGACCAACGCATCTGGCAATACGATGTTCAATCACATCGCGGATGGTATGACTTCCTACCAATACGACATCAACGGATCCAACCTGGCGCCTGGATACCGTACGAACGCAACGGAGGCGTGGATCAATCTGTTGTCTGCGTTCGGTGACCAAGGGAATGTTTTGTCCTGTGTCCGTGAGGGCATGACTCCTACCACGTGGCTAAACAACAACTTCACGATGGCGTGTCACCTTAATATGCCATGTGCCGGTCCAGAGTACATGAGCGGCCTTGACCTTCGTGGCACGGCATCGGTGGTCACGCTGCGAGTCGAGAAGGGAGCAACGGACTGTATTTCCTACCTCTTCACGGAATGCGAATCGAAGATGGACATTGCTGCAGGCAGGCAGGCAGCCGTGTACCTCTAAAAAATATATACGTGTGTAATGACAAACGATGGACTACTTTCGAGACCCTAGCATCACAGCTAATCCGTTTAACAGGTTGAAGTTGATTTTTGACATTCCTGAAATGGCAGATTCTGGTCTGTCCATGACAATGCCAGCTAGACGAGCATTGCCCCTTCTCCCCACCTTCAAGTATCCGCTACCAAACTCTAAAAAATAATGTGACGATGATATTATATTAGCTCCATGTCGTTTGATTATGGTATTTGTCCTGCTTTGATTCGCAAGAAGCGCAAACCGGCAAGGACAGCGCCGTCAATCACGTTAACAACTACACACGGACTGTATCCTAGCGCGGTACCGATTACAATGACAGCAGCATTCAGCGAAACAGTCACCGGGTTCACCTTGGGTGATATCGTTGTCATAAATGGTACTGCATCTGGTTTAACGGGTAGCGGCGCCTCTTACACATTCTCTGTGACTCCAGCTGTAGCTTATTCACTGACAACAGTCACTGTTGGAGGGAACGCAGCAAGCAGCGTGCTAGGAACCGGCAACACCGCAGCAACTCCGTTAGTCTTCACGTATTCGCCACCTCCAACGGTAACCCTCGCGACGACCGCGGGCTTGACGCCATCCTCATCACCCGTGGACGTGACAGCCACGTTCAGCAGGTCGGTGACGGGGTTCGCGTTGGGCGATATCACCGTGACCAACGGGACCGCCGCCAACCTGACCGGAAGTGGGGCGTCGTACGCCTTCCAAGTGACGCCAACCATCGCCAATTCTACCACAAACGTTAGCGTGGGCGCGGGCACTGTTGTGGACGCATCGACAGGGAACGCCAACGCGGCTCTAACACACTGTCGTTCACGTACTCGGCAAATCCGTCGGTGACTCTTGCGTCCGGAACTCCGACGGGTGCTGTTTATCCGATCACGGCCACTTTTAGCACATCGGTCACTGGGTTCACGTTGGGCGACATCGCCGTGACCAACGGAACCGTGTCCAACTTGCTGGGAAGCGGTGCCACGTACACATTCGATGTGACCACTACCATGTCGGACTTCACGACGACGGTAAGCGTGGGCGCGGGCGCCGTGACGGGCGCAACGTCAGGGCTTGGAAATGCATCATCCAACACGCTGTCATTCACGTACTATTACAACCCGGCAACAGACCCAGCGTTGTTTGCGTGGTACGACCCGTCAGACAGCGCCACGGTGTTCAGCGACACGACGGGGACTGCCGTCCATAGCGCAGCGAACGGGAATGTGATGCGGATGAACGACAAGGGGCCGAACGGGTACCACATGACTCAGGACACTTCCGCCAAATGTCCGACGTTGGCAACGACGGAACTGAACTCGAAACAATCCCTTCGCTTTATCAACTCGCGCGCGGGCTACTTAACGTCCGCAAGCACCTTTTGGGGGGCGATCGGGACCAACACGAGCATCCTCCTAGTCGCCAAACAGCTAACGACTGCGACGTATCCAGTAGTAGGGGGTATACGGGTGTCAGAGGGTATATGCTTGGGTCGTCAAATAACAATAGTTATGTAGTAGTGTACCATCCAGATGTACAGGCCGTTGCCATCTTCCCTCCCAATAATGTATACGAACTCGTGTGCACCAGGGCGGAATTCTTCGACAACGTACCACACGTCATGGCGATTTCATGCAACAGCAGCACAAATGAGTTTGTCACCCGCTTCGATGGAAGAGCTGGTTATAATAGAATTGGATCGGACCCTACGACTGGTTCAGGAAATCTCTCTATCGGAGGAGAATCGAGCAACGCAAGTCGTGCCTTCGATGGGTGGATTGGCGAGATCCTAATCTACAACACCGCCAAAACGTCAGCGGAGCTTGAACGGATCCGCGGGTACCTCGTGGCCAAGTGGGGCACTCCCGCCGCCATCCCAGCGTAGAAACTATTATCTCTTCCAATTTGTAATAAAGCAATGGAATACCCCACCTATTATCAAATAGTGCTTGATTCCAATGCCTCTGAAAACGTGATTGACTCCACCACCGGGTTACGTCAATTTAGAATCAAACCAGACCCGAGGGCGCCCATCATTGACAGTACATGGCGTGGTGGTGTGCATTATGCCTACGTTGACGCAGTACCTTTTGATGAGGACCATGCTATTGTCGGGCTTGTTTCCCCGAGTTTCTCCGGTGGTGAGCATAACCAACAGGATTGCATTGTTTTATGCACAGAGACTGTCAATGCTGGATCAGACGGGGACATCTTTTCTTACGCCATGATCAACGAACACGCGTTTTTTAACTTAAAGAACCCACACCTGTTCAGAAACGGAAGACATATTACGGTAGGAGCGTCGTACATTGACAGACTTGACGGAAACGAGACTCAATTCCCCCCGTTGCAGACGAATGGTTTTTTGTGCATCCTACGTTTTGAAAAGATTCGCGGGTTCAATAAGTGCAATTGTCATGGCAAGTAATTTCTACGAATTATATATGGGTGGTTGCTTCGGAAAATTCACTCTCGTGGACACTCTAGAATCTTCGTTCAGGCGCTTGACGAGTGACCCAGTTGATTACTCGCACGCTTACGAGTCTTTTTACCTAAATTCACGCCCCAGAACTCGCCACGTGGTAGAGGCCACCTTAGACTTGCATCGCTCCGAAATTTAGCCAAGTTCGACACTTGTACAAGTCCAGCCACCTTCGCGTCCTGTCCAGGCCGTGCCAGCAGACGTAACGGACCTTGGCACATTGTGCACAAATAGGCAAAATCACGTGCAAGTCACGCATCTCACGTTGCCAAGCTCTCTGCCGGTAGCCATGGCTTCCCGAAACGCAGGGCCTTGCGAGAAAGCGCTGGCCACGCTTGGAAAATACCTCGATAGTCTCGAGGACGGCCAGACAAAGATATCGGACCAACTCTCCACCTGACGCACAAGGTCTCCCTTTTTCCGGAAACGGTGCTGTTGGAGGCACCGGACCTACCTGCGAGGTCTTCAAGATTCACGACGCCGGATATGACGATGTCGACCGCAAGACGCCAAAATTTGCGTCGAGTGGGTCTACGAGAGGAACGCGGCAAGGCCGAGGAAGGTCGAGGACCGATGTGAGTGGATTCGCCTCGACCAAGCCGACGGATGCGTTAAGATGGTCGACGAATTCGTCGATGGCTTCTCAAGTCCAAGCGCCAGCCAGGCATTGCCCCCGTTACCCTCTACAAGGCATGGGAGGAGGCAAAGAAGGGTTTCGAGGACGCAAAGACCGCCACTTCCATGGCAGGAAGAGGAGCCGCGAGGAAGCGTCAAGCTCCCACGGCCATGTCTACAAGAGGAAGACCGGCTCGAACGTTGTGAAGAGCCAGACTGGAAACTCCAAGGACAAGGAGTAGAGTGTCGTCTTGTTGACGACGGCAACGAGCTTGCCATTTCGCTCTTGTTGAGCTGATAACGAATGTGAACGTGATATAAATTTTAATGAATTCGTTTATGCAGTATACAACGCGTCAATGCATGCTGAAAACAATTTTCATTCGTCTCGAAATGCAGTTCTAACTACGGGTTTTTAATCCAGAGTAAACCTCTCATGCATCGACGCAGGTCGTATGGGATTCTTGCATAGGTCGCCTGAGTTTCCAGAGTAATACACCCTAACACTCTGCTCACCCCGCCGCGCGGCCCTCGCCGGGTCCGCCAACTCCCACGCACTGCTCGACCCTCCAGCACCTTACTAAATTTACTAAGCTAACTACGGGTTTTGGGTTTTCTTTGCGGGAAATTATGCAAGCCTGTGCATGCACTCTCACTCACGTCGAATAAAACATTATTTCCAACTGAAAATATCAATTTAGTAGTAAATATAGTTTCCCACGAGAAAACACAGCAAGCCCTCACAACCCAGGCCCACCACCACCTGGCAGTCCCGCCACTGCTTGGCAGTCCGCGCCCCTCCGCTGCACCCCCGCTGGCCGGCCCCCATGGCCTTTCCCGTGGGAGATGGAATTATTGGTCATTTTGCCGTGGGAAACTACGTTTTCATAACCATTTGTCGTGGGAGACTATATTTACTAAGTTTTTTTGGGGTTCTTTTTTTGGGAAATTCAGGTGTGTTTTTGGTGGTGCACACCTGAATTAATTTCCTAGGAATAAAACCCAAAACCCATAGTAAACGTAGTAAACATAGTTTCCCACGGGAAATGACTTAGTCCCATATCCCACACGCCTCACCCTCTTATGGCATGGTGGGACTGGATGTCACAACCTCGACCTCATGGCAGGTGGCTTGAATTTCCTAGAAAAAAAACCCAAAACCCATAGTAAACTTAGTAAATTTAGTCACCCTGGGATGCCAGCATAAGAGTCTACCACCATGGTCACTATAAGGTCACTATAGCTACCCTGTACCACACAGCACCTGTAGCACCTTGACCTCATGGCAGCTGGCTTGAATTTCCTAGAAAAAAAACCAAAAAACCATAGTAAACTTAGTAAATTTAGTCACAGTGGGAGGGTGATAGCCAGGGTGGGGGGATGCCGTGGGTGTCTGGAGACGGTGTTAGGGTTTAGGGTTTAGGGTTTAGGGTTTAGGGTTTAGGGTTTAGGGTTTAGGGTGATACCCCACCCCAGGCCGCGGTCACTATAGGGTCACTATAGGGGTGGCAGATGCCAGCATAAGGCTGGTGCCCTTCTGTGAGCCGCGATGACGGAATGATGACGGAATGATGATCCGGAAGCTACTTAATTAATTAATTAATTCAGAACATAGCTCCGTTGGGAGGGTTATGTAACACATAGCCCTGAGAGGGGGCATATGGTTTGTAATACATTCTCGAGGCCCGTGCAGTGGGGCTTGAGGTCAGCAAGAAGACAGAGGCCCTGGCGGTTGGGCTCACCAACTCAGCGCCGCCCCTCTATCTCCTAGACGGCTCTCAAGTCCTGTATCGGGACCGCGTTAAGCTGCTGGGCAGCCTGCTCCCCAGCTGCGAGGTTGATGTGGACCATCGCCTGGCACGCTTAACGTCAGTACCGGGCCCTGTGGCGCAAGCCCCTGGGCAAGATCGAGAAACAGGACCTGTTCAAGGTCCTCGTCCTTCCTGTTCTCACGTATGGCGCCGAGACGTGGACCCTCACCGCCGACCTGGCCCGCAAGCTGGACGGCGCGGTCACCAGCATGCTGCGTTCCATTTTCAGAGTAGGATATGCTGCTCATGTCCGCAATGAGGACCTGTACCAGGGCATGCCCTATATCACCAGCACCATTAAGCAACGCCGCCTGCAGCTTGTAGGGCACCTCGCTCGCACCAACCAGGTAGACACCTCACGTGGCCCCCCCGCAGGACTGCGACCAGCCCAGCCTGGCCGGCACCTCCTGACGTGGGCTGGGCCTAGTGATGTTAGACGCCGCAAGGCCCGCACCTTCAAGGAACAGCTAGTAGAGGACATGGGGGGCCTCGGCCTCTCCGTGATTTGGAAGAAGATGATGTACAAGGCCAAGTGGGCCCAGGTCATAGAGGACAATGAGCCCCCCCCAGTGGGGAAGCGCCCGCGTGTGCAATCCCGCGGGAGGCACGCCAGATAGCTCCCCCTCGGGCAGCGTGCGGCTGCCTAGATAGATGTTGTAGTTAGAATGCTGTTAGATAGATGTAGTATGTAGCCAATGTAGATAGATTAGACCGGTAGGAATGTTTGCACCCATCCATCCATCCATCGGGGTTAATGCTCCGTGACTCCCCAACGGGAGCACGAGTCTAATTAATTAATTAATTAATACATTCTGAGCTACAACCTGCAAGTGGGGGATGTAAACCGCCACCTACTCGGGGTGCACAAGGTGCACCTGCACCACCATGATGTAACATACCTAAAAAGGCCTGGCATGGTGTGGAAGGGGTGGGCCGGTGGTTCGGCCAGGGTTACTGTCGAACATATGTACCCACGAGCCACGAGCCATGCACGAGGTAGCCATGGCTGACGGCGGAGATCATAACTTTCACGTTTGAGCACCGAATTTAGCCGTGAATTATATCACAATCGACGCGTCTTTCTAAGACGCACATGCTGATATAATTTTCCGAAGCTATTACGCAATAGTAGTATATGACGAGCAAAAGCTCCCGATCGACGCAACGCAGCCTGGCGGCTGCGCTCGGCAATGAAAATACGTCTGCAGCTCCGGCTGCAGCTTCGCCATCAGGGCCGGAAGGCAGTGGTGGTCACACTAGTCGCGCACTGGTGGTCGCCCCGAACCCTCCCGGGCTGTCCTCGCCCTCTGCATCGCCTGACCCAAAGCGCAGTCGCCCAGGCGAACCTGCACGGCTGGTCTGAGCGTGATTTTGACGTTGCTAGGCTCTTTACCACCTTCGACGTCAACAGGCCTGCCTTTTTCGACATGCCACCCATCAAGATACTGGAGCTCGTGTTTTACGGGTCACACGCCTCACTGCTGGCCCTGTGCCAGCAACTCCATCTCAACACCCACTTTTTCCGCAACGGAGCTGACGGCCGGTTTTCCCCCCGCGTATCTGACGACCCTTCTCCGACCAACCTGGTCGGCTGGTCTCGCCCCCGCCTTCAGCTCGCAGCTCTCTTTACCCTCGGCCGAGGACCTTCTGCACCCCGCCCCCATCACCGAATCCACCTTCCTCCACCACCTCCACGACACCCTCTCACAGCACGTGACGCCCATCGCTGCAGATGTGGCAGCTGTGGGTCGCACGCTGGCTGCTGAGCTTCCCACCATCCCCACCGCCACCGCCACCCTCGAGGATCCTTAATTAATTAATTAATTAATTAAACTCGTGCTCCCGTTGGGGAGTCACGGAGCACCGAAGTGCTTTTAATCCCTGTGTGTGCACTACAGGAGAAAGGGCAGAGACCCCCAGTCTCCTTCATGCCAAAGGCATGCCACAGCTGCAATCGGGCGCGGCTAGCTAAAAGGACAGGCTAACGATCCGGCAAACTGTGGGTGCAATAAGACCCATGTGAGCATATCATAGCAAGGAGCGTGGGCAGGTAATCTGAACATAGCCAGGGCGTGGCATGGCTGTACTAGGACTAGGCTAAGGCTATGGCTGGTTGTGTACCGTGCGTTGGCGGCACGTGACTAGGTGTGTTGGCACAGCTAGGCAACATTCTAGGCATGGCTGCCTTAGCGGCAGTGACGCCAATGGTTACAAGCTAGGGCTATTGCTATTCTAGCCCGCTGGGGGCGTCCACATCTTGTGGTTGATCATCAGGTCCCCGCCCCTCCAGTACACCTTGGGCTTCTGGGGGTCCTGCTTATGGCGGAGGTATTCCGGCCACCGGTCGCGTCGCTGCTGTTGCTGAGCGGGGGTGAGGTCGTCATCCAGCGTCCAGGTGAGGTCGTGCAACCGCTTGCGACGAGAGAGGAACCGCTGCTTATCCTCAGGGGAGGGGAAGGCGAGGATCCTTGCCTCCCCCCCCCCCCCCCCCCCCCTCCGCCTCCACCGACTCCATCACCGCCCAGCTCCGCGACATCGACCAGCGCAATGCCATTGCTATCGAGGTCCTGCAGAACACCGCAGGCCTCACCGCCCAGGCGGTGAAGGACATTGCCGCCAAGCCAGCCCTGCTGGCCTGGCCGGCGGTGCTCCTCCCATCACGACCTGGGCGGACATGCAGCACACCACCTCCACCACCTCCGCCTTTTGCAGCCCAGCTCCAGCGGCAGACGCTTGACCTCCGCGAGGAGGCCGAGCTCGCCAAGCGCAGCCTCAACGTCATCGTCAAGAACTTCGACATGGACTGAGGAAGGTGAGAATTCTGAGAAGCTTGCACGTGCGTTTGAGAGAGAAATTCTTGGTCGCATGGGCCTTACTGGTGAGATCGAGCTGGCCGCCCACCGCCTTTCCCGCGCGCGGGGTAAGGCAGGCCCCGGGGCGCCCCCGCTCCTTCTCACCTTTAAGAACCCGGCGGACAAGATTTCCTTTCTCAGACGCCGCAAGCGGCTCGAGAAGACTCACTTAACCCTTGACGACGACTTGACCCTGGCGCAGCAACAACGGCGACGGGAGCTATGGCCGACCTACCTCCAGCTCCGGCAGACCAAGGCGGGGCAGCCGGTATACTGGATCGAAGGGTGCGGCCATCTACGTCGGCCACAAGCTGGCATGCGACCCCCGCGGCCCCAACGACTCCGGCCAGACGCCCCGGCTTAGAAAAATACAGCAGTAGTAGTGTAGAATAGATAGACCGTGGCCATATGTACATGTAAGCCTCCTACAGGCTCTATACCAGCTGACTCACGAGTCTCATATAGCAATGTACCAGCCATAGCCTTAGCCTAGTCCTAGTACAGCCATGCTACGCCCTGGCTATGTTCAGATTACTTGCCCACGCTCCTTGCTATGATATGCTCACATGGGTCTTATTGCACCCACAGACTGCCGGATCGTTAGCGTGTCCGTTTAGCTAGCGCGCCCGAATGCAGCTGTGGCATGCCTCTGGCATGAAGGAGACTGGGGGTCTCTGCCCTTTCTCCTGTAGTGCACACACAGGGATTAAAAGCACTTCGGTGCTCCGTGACTCCCCAACGGGAGCACGAGTTTAATTAATTAATTAATATAGCAATGTACATGTGTGCCTATGATGTGCCACACTCCAGATGATGCCTAGCTTTATCTAGTTAAGCTGTGCCCATGCAGAGAGCTGCTCTCTGTTGAGATGCCACGCTCTAGCTCTTGTATAGCTATGCTGATCTTCCCCACCTATGACGGGCTCCCCTTAGCTGTGGGTGGGTGGGTGGGTGGGCGGCGGGCGGGCGGGCGGGCGGGCGGGCGGTGGGCGGGCGGGCGGCGGGCGGCGGGCGGGCGGGCGGGCGGGCGGGCGGGCGGGCGGGCGGGCGGGCGGGCGGGCGGGCGGCGGGCGGGCGGCGCGGCGGCGGGCGGGCGGGCGGCGGGCGGGCGGCGGCGGCGGGCGGGCGGGCGGGCGGGCGGGCGGGCGGGCGGGCGGGCGGGCGGGCGGCGGGCGGGTGGGTGGGGTGGGGGGGAGGGGGGGGGTGGGGGGGATGGGTACGTGGGTGGGTGGGTGGGTGGGTGGGTGGGTGGTGGGTGGGTGGGTGGGTGGGTGGGTGGGTGGGTGGGTGGGTGGGTGGGTGGGTGGGTGGTGGGTGGGTGGGTGGGTGGGTGGGTGGGTGGGTGGGTGGGTGGGTGGGTGGGTGGGTGGGTGGGTGGGTGGGGGTGGGTGGGTGGGTGGGTGGTGGGTGGGTGGGTGGGTGGGTGGGTGGGTGGGTGGGTGGGTGGGTGGGCGGGTGGATGGGTGGGTGAGTGGTGGGTGGGTGGGTGGGTGGGTGGGTGGGTGGGTGGGTGGGTGGGTGGGTGGGTGGTGGGTGGGTGGGTGGGTGGGTGGGTGGGTGGTGGGTGGTGGGTGGGTGGGTGGGTGGGTGGGTGGGTGGGTGGGTGGGTGGGTGGGTGGGTGGGTGGGTGGTGGGTGGGTGGGTGGGTGGGTGGGTGGGTGGGTGGGTGGGTGGGTGGTGGGTGGGTGGTGGGTGGGTGGGTGGGTGGGTGGGTGGGTGGGTGGGTGGGTGGGTGGGTGGGTGGGTGGGTGGGTGGGTGGGTGGGTGGGTGGGTGGGTGGGTGGGTGGGTGGGTGGGTGGGTGGGTGGTGGGTGGGTGGGTGGGTGGGTGGGTGGGTGGGTGGGTGGGGGGTGGGGGGTGGGGGGTGGGGGGTGCATGGGTGGGTGGGTGGGGGGGGGGGGGGGGGGGGGGGGGGGGGGGGGGGTGGTGGGTGGATGGGTGGGTGGGTGGGTACGTGGGTGGGTGGGTGGGTGGGTGGGTGGGTGGGTGGGTGGGTGGGTGGGTGGGTGGGTGGGTGGTGGGTGGGTGGGTGGGTGGGTGGGTGGGTGGTGGGTGGGTGGGTGGGTGGGTGGGTGGGTGGGTGGGTGGGTGGGTGGGTGGGTGGGTGGGTGGGTGGGTGGGTGGGTGGATGGATGGATGGATGGATGGATGGATGGATGGATGGATGGATGGATGGGTGGGTGGGTGGGTGGGCACACGCAATCCTACCGGTCTAAGCTATCTACAAGCTATCTACAAAACAGTCTAACTCTAAATCTATGGTGCCCGCAACCCTAGGGGCTTTGTCTAGCATGCCGTCCACGTGTGCAAACGCACGGCTTCCTCATGAGTGCAGGGGGGTTGTTGTCCTCTACTTGACCTGGGCCCACTTGGCCTTGTCCATCATCTTTAGCCAAATCACCGAGAGGCCTAGGCCCCCCATGTCCTGTACGAGCTGTTCTTTGAAGGTGCTGGCCTTGCGGTCAGGATATGCCGCCCTGGTTGGCCAATGCCGCCGGTGATGCCGGATCATTTCGACGGGTCCGCTTGTGCACCCTGTGGCATGAGGGAAGGGGGGGGCGTCTCTGCCCCCCTGCCCGCTGTGCACACTTGGGTATTAAAGGCACTGTGGTGCTCCGTGACTCCCCAACGGGAGCACGTTTTTTTTTTTTTCCTTTTTAAATTAAACTAACTGCATAAAGTTCTGCAGGCACTGCTAGGTCATGCACATCAATTCTCAGTCTCGGCTCCATGCACAGATCAGCTCCCAATCTCGCCATATCGATGAGACAAGATACTGTGCTACCGCACCCAGCTCAAGGTCCATGCCTTGCAATCTAATTGGTCGGTGGGCACCCTGCAAATATGGTGGGCAAGTATCTCACTTGGCATGACTGTGATGACTTTAGAAACTTCAAGATGGATTGTCTATAAGACCAGGTGCACCTACCCAAAAGTCGCACCTGCCGGTCCAACTTGATAAGCCGTGTCATTTTTGTAAGGGGCTCATCATTTTACGTAGTAGAGAATACTGTTACAAATTTACACAAGCACACTATTAATTTCTTTAGTTCTTTCCGATGAGTGCTAGCAATCGCACTATGAAAAGCCACCCTTCAAACCAAGCATAATCACAGCACAGGAATTTGTTTACCACTTGTTGCCTGCCTCGACGATAATCACAGCATATTCCGGTAGGCACGGCAAGTGTCAGGTTACACCTGGTCTGCCATAACAGAAGGACCACCTTCCTTTTTGTTTACTGAAGATGCAATACGGTAGGAGCAGCACTCACGTTGGGGCAAAAATCTCAAACACCTCCCTTTCTCTTTTGAAAATTTAGGAAAGGCGCTTTCATGGAGGGCCCTACGTTTTCAGCTTCATGTTACCGGAGGCGCCGCCTCTTGCATCTACTACATTGAAAGTGGACAACCTTACAGCTCCTCAGCATTCACCCGAGCAAAGCCTTTCATTTCCAGCAACGCTCCAATCTGCGCACATTCGTAGCAATGGGCCGAAACATCGGCCGTTTTATTAATGTTTAGTTCAAAAATTGGGAAAACGGTCAAGACATACAGCAAGTGTAATGGTGGTAAAGAATCGAAGGTTGAATTGAAAGGGTTGAATTGAAAGGGTTGAGGTGCGGGATGCCGGCTCGGGGGCAGCAAAGAAGAGGAAGGGTCCGTTGAGTTGCAACTTGCAGCAGGGGAAGAAACAGGGCCCACCGACGCATTACCGATTTCGAGAAAAACATGGTCACGAAGGGTAGTGGGAAGGTATATAATAAAATTTAAATTTGCTCGCTAACAAATCCACGCACCTCCGCCGATGTCATCTTGGAGATATCGATCCGGGCCTTCTCTTGACCCTCGCTGTCTTTCAAGACAAGGTCGGGGTTCCTTCCCGGGATGTACTTAACCGTCACGTGCGGACCAAAGTGTCCTTTCTCTACCTCATTCTTGAAGAAAGACTTCACCTGAGGTAGCTTATTCAATCGTCATCCACTGCACGACTCGAACACGGCAGTTTCAAATTCTTTTCCATAAATGGAAGGCAGCAGGTAAAGAGAGCACAGCAAGAGCGACGCCAAAAGGCCGTAGCGAGGCGCCGGCAACATGGTTGCCAGACTTGCGACGCAATAGCGATGCGTCAAACTACAGGCGCGCAACCAGTGGCGAACTCGGCGAGCTCGGGAATAAGGATTGCCGCTCGGTTTCTTTCCAGTGCGAGGAGTCACAACTGACGATCTTTCCCGCAGATCTGTTTGCCGCGGGAAGCAAACATAATTTTGTTGCTGTTGGTTGACTTCTTGTTGTGCAACAACCGTGGAATTTTGGTGATACTGTAGACAGCACATACAATGATGTGTACTGTTGTTGTTGTTGTTGTTGTTGTTGTGTCCCACGCCGGGCAGCAGAGAATCTATAGTGGCTCTGAAGTAGCTAGGTAGAGTCTCTGAAGTAGCTAGGCTGCCCATGTGCGGCGTGGGCACAACAACAACAACAACATGGTGCGAAGTATATACGGCCCTCGGCCACTACAGATTCTCTGCTGCCCATGTGCGGCGTGGGACACAACAAACACAACAACAACAACAACAACAGCCGACAAGTGACAAGATGCTTCCAAGTTTCAAACTTTCAATTATTATTGGCAGGTAGTCCCATCCAGGGCCTTCCTGTACAGTAGTTCTGAATATTTTTGCCGGGCAAGTGAACTGGCCCGGCCGCAAGGCCCAGCGAAGTGGACAGGCAGCCGGCAGGTGGAGCATGCAGGAGGCAGGTGCCCGTCAATACCGTACTGTAGTGTTGACGCGACGAGCGCGACGTGGATAGTGCCGAGACGCCCAGCTCGCCCAGCACGATGCATGCATGCTGCCAGCACGGCTTGGTTTGCCCGTAATTATCGGTTCCAAGACGACAATTGCGCCCTTATCTGCTTAGTGCTTACCTTCAGCGAGGTTCCACGTCATTCCTGCTCGCGCAATCCAGTAATGGCGACCATGGCCTCTACGTCGGCTTCAGCCAGCTCGGCAGTGTTTTCTATTGAAAAGTCAGGCCTTTGTGTTGACACGGTGGGTTGAGTTTGTGACGCCTTCTTGTTTCAAACCGCTTGTTATGGGTAAATGCATAATTGTAAAGTATACGCGACAGAATTGGCCTGCTTTCCGGCATGCATATCCAGGACGATCCAGAGTTTGAAATGCCAACATAAATTCAGCCATCTTTGAAGTTATGTAGAGCCAATGCATGCTGACGTTCACAACCTTTTGCGACAATGTATGTCTGTGGCTTGGGTGCGTGGCTGGCTGGCCGGATGGATGGATGATTATGCACAGCGTTCCGGCTCAATTAAACGCTCGGCAGGCAAGCCGTGTCTTCGCAAGTCAGGTATGCCAGCGTACTGCCACTCCTTTAATCCGCTGCTAATGGCCATCGCAATTGTTTGTTTTTTCACATGATGACGCGCATCATGCAGTTCTCAACTCCTTCCTGCTGACTTCAAAGTACAATTGCGCACACCTGCGCTCAGGGCAATACTTTCATGTACCTCAACCTGCATTTTTCAAAAAAATCAGCTGGCTGTAACGCTTTGGAACCTTTTCGGCCCTGGCATCCGCAGGCGGTGCGCCTGCCATCGTCCAATGCAGCGCTTCCAGCGAGCAAGGTCCGTCGACGACGACCCGCCGCGCGGCCATCGTGTCCGGCGGCATCGTCGCCATGAGCGCGCTGTTGGGTGGGAGTAGCTTGGCTGCCCCGAAGACGTCCCTTCCGGACACCTACGACGCCGCCGTCCGCTTGTGCGACACCGTGTGTGAGAGTGAGCTGGAGAAGGTACGTCGCATCACAGGCCGCCCCACATACTGCCCCGTATGCCAGCGCTTACTGGCTGCCACAATGCATCCCTTCTTATACCGCCCCTTCGCTGCCCCTTACCGGATACCACCGTGCATCCCTTCTTACGAAGTCACTTGGCTGGCTACTGCGGTGCATCTTGTCTGGACTTTGATTAAAGACGCAGCTGGGGAAAGTCGGCAGCAAATCCGCGGTGGGCAAACTTGGCGCGTGAACGTTGTCGCAGTCCACAGAAGCCTTGTGGTCACAGATGCCAGTTGCGGAGCTATGGATTTTCATCTGCCTGTGTACGCGAGAGTGGGCCAGACACTCGGAGTCTGCCGTAGTGCCCCTGCCACACAGTCGCTAGAAGTGTCCTGCCACACAGTTGCTGGTGGTGTTCTGCCTCGCAGTCGCAAGCTGTAATGTGCACACTGTGGCGGCAGCTGGGCCGGGCCATTTGAAATGTTGCGTGTCCGCTGAAATCGCCCCATGTGTGGGGCGCGGCGTGGGTGCCTTGTGCTCACAGCGGCGCAGTCCGCCATCCAAGGGCAACGCTTGGGTCCCTGGGGTATGCGTGCTGAGATTTCGGGACTCCCCTCCCTGGCCCCATGGTGGCGTGGTGGGGCATCACAACCAGTGCAAAGCAGGCAGCCTCACATACACCAGCATGTATGAATGGATGGGAACAGTATCACAGTGGCAGCCTCGCATACACCAGCATGGATTGGTGAATGATGGTATAGATACAAGCTGGTTGTCTCCTTGGTATATATACAAGCACCGAAGCAGCATCTCACAGCGGGCGGCCGCACCCAACCACTGCGAAACCGGTTGCCCTCGGCGTCCTGTCTTTCCTACCCACACAAGTACTTGTGCATCTTCTCATCTTTTTTTAATGTGTTGGTGGAGTGTCCCCTTCCCCTCCCTGACCCTTGTCTCCTCTCTGTGGGTGCCATACCTCGCGCGCTCGCCTCCTCCCTCGCTCCCTTGCCCGCTCGCCGCTCTGTCCCGCCCAGCTGCCGCTGGTGACCACGGCGTCGGGCCTGCAGTACCGCGACATCGTGGTGGGCACTGGGCCCAAGCCACCCGTCGGCTTCCAGGTGAGCCGCCGCTCATTCTTGCACTTGTGATTGCATTTATTCGTTCACGGCTTGCTGTGCAAGCCAGGCCCAGCCTGCGTGGCTCATGCACGTCAACACATTCCCAAACCCTTTGAATGTGTTGCGGTGCTCCCAACGGTGCCAGCATCGGGCAGCAGGTTCCGGTTCCTGCTGGCAGCCACACGGGTGGTGCACATCCCGTGCTGCCCCACCGATGTGGGTAGGCTGGCATGTGGTGCCCATCCCCCGCCTGGAGAGGCAGGCACAGTGACCCTCGATTGGCCAGAGGCTGCGGGTACAGCCAGATATCCGGTGGCCCTGCATGTTTGGGTGGGGGCCATGGGCATGTTGCATGCATGCTTACACTAGAAAGGTGCCACCGCTCATGTGCACACTCCAAGGAGGGGTGAGCACGAGGCGACAGGGGAGGTCCCCTGGCCAGCCATGCGTACCCGCGAGGGATGTGCGTGCGTGGCGTGGAGACCCCATGACGCAGGGTCACCGCCCTGAAACACCTCTTGAAACAGTGGGGTCTGCCCACATGCTTGCCATGAGGTTGCGTGCAGAACACGTTGGTTGGCCATCAGGTTACGCTGTGTGGGCTGCCTTCTCCCTCGTGGGTGCATGTCCCCTGGAACATGCTGGACGGGCCGCAGAGCTAGGTGTACTCCCTTGCCTTTGCCGCATGGCCCGCTGGCCCTCACCATCTTGCCCGCTTGCCCTCCCCCCTGCATGCCTCGTGCCTTCATCCCACACGGGTGTGGTGCAGATCACGGTCAACTATGTCGCGATGACGCCCGATGGCAGGATCTTTGACAGGTGGGTGGGGCGCTGGGCATGGCCGCTGGCAAGCACCCCTGTGTTTGAGATGAGTAGGTCCCACTATACAAACTATGGGCACATGCGCAAGCGTGTGATGACGGACGTGTGTGGGCGCAGGAACCGTCAGCAAGGGATCACACTCCCTCGTAGATGCCCCAAGCAACAGCACAAATTCATATCAATCACAAGCGCGTGTGGCCATGTGTCAGTACCTGGGCACCACCACGCAGGGCCCCCAGCGTTCATGCTTCCCATCCACTTGGTTCCCTCGCCCATGCCAATGCTACTCCCACCTGGCTGCTCTTGGTTGCGGCATGCATGATGTGGGCAGGCAGGTTGGGCAAGCGGGCCAACATTCACAGGAGCGTAGTGTGCGGGCGTAGCCGTGCAGTGGTAGGAAGCATGCCTCGTCGTTTTCTACGCTGGTTGCTGGCATCGCCAGCTGTGCCCGCCATTGCTGCCAGCTGTCCTTGATGCACACCGTCCCATTATTTCCCTCCCAAGTGCTCGTTGCCTTGCATCGCAACTTGCAACCATGGGCCCTGGCGATCTTCCCCTGACCCTACCCTTCCCCCCCCGCTGTGCTTGGACCCCCCAAACCCCCTTACCCACCCCCCCCACCCCCAACCCTCCTCTGCGCGTGCAGCTCACTGGAGAAGAAGTACCCCTACGACATCCGCGTGGGAGCAGGGCAGGTGGGACGTCGGGCCTGAGGGTTGTGTGGCGCATGCAGGATACGAGCCGAGGGGTGGCTCGAGTAGATGGTTGGATGGGTTTGGCATTTGTCTAGTCCTACCCCAACGGGACAGGAAGCCCGTGAGAGATCACAGGAGCATCTGCGCGCACACCTGGTTATGCTGGTCGTCATCACACCCCGCTTATGAGTTTGCCCCCTTCCCCCGCCCCCCGTCCCCCCTTCACAAGTATGCAACTGCCAAAGCCCCCTCCAGCAGGTTCCGGTGCACCCTCTATGCCCTTATCCTCATTCGCATGGTAACCCTCGCTTCGTGGCGTCCGCGTGGTGGCATTGCTTTCGCAGGTTGTTGCGGGGCTGGACGAGGGCGTGCAGACCATGCGCGTGGGTGGCAAGCGCCGGTTATATGTCCCGGGCGAGGTATGTACGCACCTGCCCTCCTTGTGTTTGCTGATGCGATCGATCTAATTTCCCAGGGGCATGGCATTCATCGTGCATGCGGTCACACAGTGTCGTCGGTAGGAACCTCTGCTGCATGCCCAGGCTCTGGGCTGTCACCCTTCACCTGTCCCGCCTACCCCCACACCCCTTTCTTTTGCCCCCAGAAGAACAGGGATTTTGCTGAGAAGCAGGAGCAGTGGACCTGTTGTAAGGAGGAAGTTCAGTTTCATGCACTTAAGGGATTCAAAATTCAGCCCGGTCATTGCGGGTAGCTGATGTCATATAGGTAGTTGTCTCACTTAGTAGATCGGCCGAAAATTTATATGCTCAAGCAAGCCATGTCATTTGGGTCATCACGACCACAGTGTGACGAATTGCCACACACATCTATGATGTCCTTTCATCCCTGACATGATCAGCCACCCCAACGTCCTTGACATCCAGAAGATTTTTGCTTCGAAGGGTCCGGTGCTTGTAATTACTTGTGACCGGTTCCTGGGCCGGCGATAACTGCCACCCTTTGCACGGGGTATGCAAGCACGAAGTCACAGCATGCCATGACCAGTACTGTGTGCGCTGCTGCGCACTGATCCCGCGCTGCTGCGCTGACAACTGTATGCGCTGCTGCGCACTGATCCTGGTGCCTGTGGATGGTCCTCTTTTGTCAACCTGCAGCTTGCGTTCCCCAAGGGCCTCTCCTCGGCGCCCGGGCGCCCGCGTGTACCGCCGTCCAGCCCCGTCATGTTTGATGTGGAGGTCCTCTTGATCCCAGGCCTGGACCCGGAGGACTATGCGTCGCTAGAGTAAAGAAGAACTTGTTTTGTGCAGAAGGCGGACTGCTCAGGAAATAGCGGGCACTGCTTTTCTTCAGTAGATTCACTTGTACATGTGTGTGAGCACGGCCCATGATGTATCTTGTATGTACAAATCACTTTTCCCCGTTTCAGTTTGAGGCATTATAATGTACAAATAAACTATATCTCATTCCATTGTGTAAGTAAGTAGGCAAGTACTTGCGTGTCATGCGCATGGGCATGCCACGCAGTACAATCTCATCAGAAAAATAAATACACGAAAGTTACATATATCACTGGTTGTCTCAATCCTTGACATCACTTGAGTGAGACAACTATAGTCTGCATCATGCCCCAACAGGGGGGGGGGCTCGTTGTCCTCTATGACCTGGGCCCACTTGGCCTTGTCCATCATCTTGTTCCAAATCACGGAGAGGCCTAGGCCCCCCATGTCCTCTAGATACTAGCTGTTCTTTGAAGGTGCGGGCCTTGCTGTGTCTAGCATCACGGGGCCCGGCCCACGTAAGGAGGTGCCGGCCAGGCTGAGCTGGGCGCAGTCCCGCGGGGGTGCCACGTGAGGTGTCTACCTGGTTGGTGCGAGCTAAGTGCCCTATACTAGCTGCAGGCGCAGCTGCTGGTGATATATGGCATGCCGAGGTAAAGGTCCTCATTGCGAACATGAGCAGCATATCCTACTCTGAAAATATGGATCGCAGCATGTTGGTGACCGCGCCGTCCAGCTTGCGGGCCAGGTCGGCGGTGAGGGTCCATGTCTCGGCCCCATACGTGAGAACAGGAAGGACCGCCATACGTGAGAACAGGAAGGACGAGGACCTTAAACAGGTCCTGTTTCTCGATCTTACCCAGGGGCTTGCGCCACAGGGCCCGATATTGGCGTATTTAAGCGTGCCAGGCGAGGGAGATGCGGAGGTCCACATCAGCCTCGCAGCTAGCTGGGGAGGAGGCTGCCCAGCAGCTTGACACGGTCCCGATACAGGACTTGAGAGCCGTCAAGGAGAAAGAAGGCGGGCGGTGGGTGAGTGGGCCCAATCGCCAGAGCCTCTGTCTTCTTGCTGACCTCAATTAAGCCTCACTGCGCGGGCCTCGATAGCCAGGCAGTTAAGCCACGTCTGCATGTGCCCAGTGTCCTCGAAGAGGGTGGTGTCGTCTGCATAGATGATGTCCGCCAGCCGAATCTGCGTTTCCGCCCCGCCATGCCAGAAACGGTTGTCAACCTGCATCCCTGGTTCCCTACCCACGATGCGGGCAAATCGCTTGCGCGCCTGAATCATTACGTATTCGACCACAATAATGAACAGGTAGGGCGACAGCTAGCACGCAGCCCTGCCACACACCCTTCTGTAAAGGGCATGGTGGCGTGGTCCCGTAGGATCGAAGTGCGTACCGAAGTGGTGGACCCTTCATACAGGTTGCGGATGACAGCAATAAGGGGCCGGGGGATCCGGAACAGAGCGAGGATGTCGCATAGCGCAGGCCAGAAAACCGAATCGAAGGCTTCGATGAAGTCCACCACGGCACAAGGTGCAGAGGGGACTCACCAGGCTGAAGGCGTTGCAGTTCTTCCACCAGTCGGCGAGTAGCAAAGAGCGCCTGCATGTACTGTGTTGCGACCTGAACGGAAGGCGTGCTGAGTCTCACTGAGGTGACCGTCCAGGGCCATGCGCAGGCGGTTCGGGATGAGCCGCATGAGAACCTTGAGGGGGGCACTTTGGATGCACACCCCTCTGTAGTTACCGGGGTCGGCTGGCGACCCCTTGTTCTTGTACATGCATCATCGTGCGAAAACTGTGGCGCAAGCCCCTGGGCAAGGCCGAGAAACAGGATCTGTTCAAGGTCCTGGTCCGGCCTCCAGGGCTGTTCTCACTGCGTACGGGGCCGAGACGTGGACCCTCACAGCTGACCTTGCCAGAAAGCTGGACTGCGCGGTCACCAAGATGCTGCGGTCCATTTTTCGTGTAGGATATGCTGCTAATGTCCGCAGACCGCAGTGAGGACTTGTACCTCGGCATGCCATGTATCACCAGCAGCGGCGCCTGCAGCGAGTAGGGAACTAAGCTTGCACCAACCAGGTAGACACATCACGAGCCCCCCGGAGGACTGCGACCAAGTCAGCATGGCCGGCACCTCCTCATGCACGTGGGCCGGGCTCCGCGCAACGAGCACTAGACGCCGCAAGGCACACACTTTCAAAGAACAGCTAGTAGAGGACATGGGGGGGCTAGGCCTCTCCGTGATTTGGAACAAGATGATGGACAAGGCCAAGTGGGCCCAGGTTATAGAGGACAACGACCCCCCTCCCCTGGGGAAGCACCCACGTGTTTGCAAACGCGGGAAGCATGCTAGACAAGACCCCTAGGGTAGAGGGCACCATAGATATTCTGATTTGGCACGCCGCATAGGTGAAAACCATTTGCGTTCAGTGCCGGTCCGCGGAAAACGCGAAAAACGCGATCTGCAAATGAATCTGACCGGAATCAAACTGGGGACCTCCGATCGCACCAACTTTCGCTGACTATAGGACGGACGTCTCCGGATCCTAGGGCATCGCCAACTTACACCTACAGTCATCCGCAAAAGTTCTCCTTTCCGGGGAGTGATGCAAGCCTTTCGGATTTGGTACTAGATAAATCATTCGAGATCTGTGTGTGTAGGAGTACTACACACGTGTCTGCACTCGAGACTTGTTCAATCTCGAAACGTGAGACGGGCTGAACAATAGATATAGTTGGCTTGATGTTGTAGATAGATTAGACAGGTAGGATTGCGTGTACCCATCCGTCCATCCATCAGGGTTAATGCTCCGTGACTCCCCAACGGGTGCACGAGTTTAAATCAATTAATAAATGTGCCAGTCTGTTAATTGTTTTGAAAAGAACGAGCTACACGGCGTTAACTTCACTATATTCGCTCGCGGGCACCGTGGATGCCTTTATCAAATCAACTGGATGCGTAAACAGTGGCGTTGAATGCAATGCAGGCGAGGCCGAAGTCGTATGGTACCCAGCCCTATCAACCCGACATTAAGTTGCTAATGAGACAAAAAACGATGCTACCACATGTTATGCATTATATCAGCGGCGTAGACTGACAACAAAATCAGTGTAGAGGGCAAATGTTCCGGACAACAATAATCGTTGGTGTAACGCCGGTCGACACGTGGATTGGTTGGCAAGCGTGCGCACATCTCACACTTCCAAAACCCAGAAGCGCCCCCGCCCAAGATGCATAAGACAAGCTGTGCAAAGCCTTTTTTCCTCTTATTTTTGCGGTTTGTGAAAACAAAAGCGAGGAGTACTTAATTAATACTACAAGTAGGGATCCAACGCGGGATTTGAGGGCTGGTGATGAGGGAACATGAACGATGCGCGGTGGTATCCGCTCAGGAGTGGGGGGGCCATCCACAAGATGAGCCATTAATAACACGATGCATACTACGAATCATCGCGTCTTTTCCTTGGATGCATAATTCATCACTAGTCCTGGTCGAAAATAGCCGATCATACCCCACCGTGTATTGCATTCGCTCACAGCAATGAACAAATTAGGATAATGTCGCCTTCCTGGAAAGCAACTACTTGCTTGAGCTCCTCGCGAGCACCTCAGGCGGAGAGGGGAACCTTGCACGCCAAGTACGTGCGTAGAGAATTGGTGAGATGGCGCTGGTTGCCTCACCACGATATTGCGAGAATGCAATCGCAGCGCGCTCTCGGGAGACGGGAAGTCGTCATGCTTCGTCATCCTCCAGCAACCGGCAAGTCGGCAATCGACCCTTCAGAATTAAATCAATTCGCTATGCATCCCCCCGCTGCATTCCCCTGCGTGTTTATGCTACAGTACTGCACAGTATCACCGTCGGTTAGCTGGGACAGTGGGATTTTGGCATGCAATGGTACGGCGTCGAATCCCTGCGGGTGCCCCAAGATCCCTTTGTGCCCGCGCACTTCTTTTCCAGCACTGCTCGCCCGAATGGCCTCATTGCTCAGACATAACGAGCGCACACTGCCCGCTAGCTATGGAAGCCCTACTTTTTCTGTAGAAAAGCCTTCTAATAGCCGTGAAATCTTAGAAATCACGTACAGTTCATTATACGGAAAGTAAAGAACTAGGTAGGGCGGCAAGGCGGGCTTTGTGCATTAAAAAGGCAGCCTTCACCTTCAATAAAAAGTCTGGCAGTGCACGAATACACAGGATACGTTGGCAGCCATGGCGGACAGGCCACCAAATCAGACAATTTACATCAACAATCTTAATGAAAAGGTCAAGAAAGAGGGTGGGTTTGTTTGCTAGTGTTGCTACCTTTCTTTGTGCGGTAAATCTTTCTGCAGTCAAGCTTGGCATTCCTGCCACAGCAGCTAATGCACATGCTTGCCATCTCCTTCCATCATCGCACCGCATCCAATGGCGCAGTTGCAGGAACTCCTGTTATTATCTGGGGTAAAGCCGTGATGATTAAACGATTCCTCTTGGGATTGCCCCTTTGCGTGTTCCCGCAGAGCTGAAAAAGTCGCTGTACGCCGTCTTCTCGCAGTTTGGAAAAGTTTTGGACATTGTTGCATCAAAAACCCTAAAGCTACGTGGCCAAGCGTGGGTTGTATTCGCGGACGTATCATCAGCGGCAAATGCTCTGCGCCAGATGCAGGGCTTTCCGTTCTACGATAAGCCGATGGTACGCGCTCTGGTGCCCTGCCCTGGCATTCCCGCAAGATTTTAATGCCAGCGTGACTGTGCCGTCAGTCTTTACCATCGCAGTCTGTGGCTGGGCGAAATTTGTGGCTGGTAAATGTCCGGAGCCTGCAATTTTGGCCGGCAGTATTTAGAAGCTGCCCGTGTGGCATGAGACTATGAGCCCCTGTTCGTCGAGAAGGGGGTTGTATTGCGAAGCCCTAGCACCTCCCGCGGCTACTAGCCTATCCGGTGACATGTATGGGAGGTATCGCTGCTGTTGTTTGCCTGTCTTGTGCCAAAGTGGAGGACTATTTTTTCTTGTGGTCATGTTGGGATTGTCCACCCACAGAGCCCGCATGCCCGCCCCTGCCCGCCTGCTCCCCACCCTTTGTGCTTGCCTGCCTCTGCCGGTAACCACACCTCCGCCTGTCAGCATGCCCACACTGAGCTTCGTGTTTGCTTAGGGGCAGGCATGCATGGTACATGGACTACCCCCCTTCCCGTGCTGAGGAAAGGGGGAGCCAGGCCGATCCATGCGGGTGCCGTGTGCCAGCGGTCATCTGGTGCCATGGGGTGGAGGTGGCATGCTACGGTGCTGGACGCGGTGGGTCCCTACGTTGACCGGGGGGCGTCGCGGTGTGGCTGCACTGTTTTTGTTCCCATGAGGCAAGTCATGTTTTCGTGCACCCGTGCGAACCCCGCTGACTGGATCATTCCCCACCCGCGGTGGTCCCTTCACGTGACATGTGGCATTCACCGGTTGCCCGGCCGAATGGGATTGTGGGCGCATGGATGGCGGCTCCCTGCATGGTGCCACATTGCGCCCCTGTGTGGCTTGGCCCACCTACCCCTCCCCCCCACTCGTGCCGTGTCCTCGGCCAGCGGATACAATTTGCGCAGACCAAGTCGGACGCGGTGCTGCGGCTGGAGGGCAACGAGGGGCTGATCGAGAAGAGGAAGAGGGGTGCGTGCCTGCGTGCGTGCGTGTGCGGTTGTGTGTGTGTGTGTGTGTGTGTGTGTGTGATGGGGTGAAGAGGGGAGCGTGCCCATTTGTTGGTGTCTGCTTGTGCATGTTTGTCGGTATGGGGTGTGTATGGAGTGTGGGTGGGTGGGGACGAGGATGAGGGGTACGCCCTTTGTTGGGGGAAGACCTGTGCCGGGGTCCAGACGAGGATGATACACGCTCTGTGGGTGTGTCTGTGTTCATGCACGGGTCCGGGTGTGACGGGTGTGATGGGTGTGATGGGGTGGGGAAAAGGTAGAGGGGGTGTGATGACTGTGATGGGTGTGATGGGGTGGGGAAAAGGTAGAGGGGGTGTGATGACTGTGATGGGTGTGATGGGGTGGGGAAAAGGTAGAGGGGGTGTGATGACTGTGATGGGTGTGATGGGGTGGGGAAAAGGTAGAGGGGGTGTGATGACTGTGATGGGTGTGATGGGGTGGGGAAAAGGTAGAGGGGGTGTGATGACTGTGATGGGTGTGATGGGGTGGGGAAAAGGTAGAGGGGGTGTGATGACTGTGATGGAGTGGAGTGTAGGTCACCGGGGACAGCATCTAGCCTAGCAGCACCAGCACCAGCACCAGCACCAGCACCAGCACCAGCACCAGCACCAGCACCAGCACCAGCACCAGCACCAGCACCAGCACCAGCACCAGCACCAGCACCAGCACCAGCGCCAGCACCAGTACCAGCAGCTGCAGTTGTGGCAGCAGCAGCAGCAGCGGCGGCAGCGGCAGCGGCTGCCACCGCCCCAGCAATACAGCAGCGCGTACTGTGCAGCGATACAGCGGCGCGTACTGTGCAGCAATACAGCGGCGCGTACTGTGCAGCAATACAGCGGCGGCTACTGTGCAGCGATACAGCGGCGCGTACTGTGCAGCAATACAGCGGCGCGTACTGTGCAGCAATACAGCGTACTGTGCAGCAGCACAGCGGCGCGTACTGTGCAGCAATACGGCGGCGCGTACTGTGCAGCAATACAGCGGCGCGTACTGTGCAGCAATACAGCGGCGCGTACTGTGCAGCAATACAGCGTACTGTGCAGCAATACAGCGGCGCGCACTGTGCAGCAATACAGCGGCGCGTACTGTGCAGCCCACTGCTGTCTGCATCTTTGCACGCACGCCCATTTTCATCGGGGAGGCTGCGCTGGAATGGCACACCCTGGGCATAACATGGCACACGCTGGGTATAACATGGCCGCGCGTGGGCATGTGTGCCCACCCACCCACCTGGCCCACCCACTTCCTGTCCCCCCCTGCGTCGTGCGCGCAGAGAAGAAGGGCAAGCCACAGGCCGCGCCCGCGCCCGCGTCGATGGCCCCCCCCATGATGATGCCGGGCCACCCCTATATGCAGCAGGTGGGTGGAGTGTGACTGCCCCCCCCTTCGTTCATCCCTGGCCACTCCTACATGCAACATGTGGCCGGCGTGTGTAGCTGCCCACGATGAAAGCCATGGCAACTGCTCCGTGTGTGTGTGTGTGTGTGTGACTGGGTGTGTGTGCGTACTTGCGTGTGCGTGTGGTTACTGTATTGTAGTGTCATGCGTACACTTGACCTTCTCCCCAAGCCACTGGGTGTGCGACCGCAAGCACCACACGGCCACGTGCGCTGCAGGCCCCCACGTGCGCTGCAGGCCCCCAACAAGCACACCCACCGCGCCATCACAGTCCTTCGGCGCTTGGGACAGGTTTACCCACGTTACTGACTGTACAGGGGTATGCTACTGTGATGTGCTAGAGTGACTACTCTCTATGTCGACTGGCCGCACACATGTATGTGTGTGTGTCACGCTGTCAGGGTCGGCTGCAAGCATCAAGTGCCGGAAACGAAGTCCTGTGGCCATGTGCTGAATCAGCGAATGTGTGCTGGGCCATGCAGCTGCCGCAGAAATAAATACTCTCACCGCCGTTCGAGCTTCTCCTTCTCCTTCTGTCGTGTACCCTATGTCTCGCATCTCTCCGAGCTCCTGCAATCAGGCGCATGTCTAATGTGTGTGTGCGCCCGTGTGTGTAAAACCGGTGGGCCAACACAATTTGCGCTGAGTCTTCCAGGAAGCTGCCCTCTCATGTCGCGGCGCCCTTGTCTGCATACGAAGGCTGCCCAATGGGGCGGTACCAGCACCATGTCCTGTAGAGATGCCAGGAAATATGTGCACGCCCTCCCACACCTGATCCATTCTTGCCTTGCAATGGCTTCCCCCCCGTCTCCCTGCCCCACCTCCCTGGCCCATGCAGCCGATGCACGGCGGCATGCCGATGGCCCCACCTCCAGGGATGTACGCGCAGGCCCCCGCCCAGCCTGAGGCGCCGTCCCCCCCGAACAAGATGCTGTTTGTGCAGAACCTGCCGCTTGTCTCCAACGCACCGATGCTCACCACGCTGTTCGCGCAGTTCCCTGGCTTCACCGAGGTGAGGGTGGAGGGAGGGTGGGATGGTGTCACTGAGGTGAGGGGGGAGGGAGGGGGGGATGGTGTCACCGAGGTGAGGGGGGAGGAAGGGTGGAAGGGTGTCACTGAGGTGAGGTGAGGGGTGATGGTGTCACTGAGGCGAGGGGCGAGGAAGGGTGGGCTGGTTTCACCAAGGTGAGGGGGGAGGAAGGGTGGGATGGTTTCACCGAGGTTTTGGAGGGCGGGAATAGGGAATGGTCTTACTCAGGGGAGGGGGGAAGGAGGGACAAGCGGACTTGAGGCGGGCCGAGGGGGGGGGGGGGGGGGGGGGCTGGCTGGCACGGAAGGGGCATTGAGTGGCACAGTGTGGGTGGGTGGGTGGGGGTGTTAGGAAATGGGGGGGGGATGGCACGCATTGCTCGGGGCGTGGCAGGGCCATACTGCACCCCTGGTACTCTCCAATTGGGTGTAAAGGCGGGTGGGCCAGCCGGTGATGTAGGGGGTAGTGCCAGCGGATGGCCCACACAAGTTGCATGGCTGTGGCTGCAGCGATTGCATGCTTGTGATGCGGGGAGGCTAGTGCCAGAGATTGTGCACATAATCATGTCACCAAGTCGACGATATGTCAGTGTATAGCTCTCTGGCTCGTGGCTGACGGATGAATGCTCCCCTGGCCCCTGCCCCCCTGGCGTTGATCTGCTACCCCTGCCAGGTTCGCATGGTCCCTGCCAAGCCGGGCATCGCGTTTGTGGAGTACGAGAACGAGGCGCAGAGCGCGACCGCGATGGCGGGCCTGCAGGGATTCAAGATCACGCCCACCAATGCGATGCAGATCAGTTTCGCCAAGAAGTGAAGCGGGGGCAGTGCTGGCACATGTGTGGGGCCGCGGGTCGCCATCTGGTAGCCTTGTTGTGTGGACTGGCATCCGCCATTCCCGCCATTACGTTGCTGTTGGGGCACACACAAGCGGCTGTACCAGTCGATGGCTCTTCCCACCACCAGGTACATGTGATGTGTGGAGGATGGCCTAGCTGTTGCTGCGTGCAGTCTGACGAGGCCGCAGCTTCTACGGGCAAACACGGGTGCAGCCTGTTTACGGTCCTTCACAGTCATCTAGGGAACTGCCAAGGAGACTGGCCATTGTCAACTACAAAATGCAGGCAAGGAAGCCTTGGCCATGCAAGGGTTCAAGCTGACGCTATCATTTACACTGATGGTGAGCATTTTGGACGAATGTACTTCAACGCGCCTTTTTGTCACTAAATAGCACTTAGAGCATTAGACATGAACGTTGATCAAAATTTTATTTAATTATAAATTTAATTGTTGATTGCATAATGGATTGATTATTAAATTGAATTAGATAATTTCGAACGAGACATTAATTTAGGGCTGGCCGTCCGGCCAGAAATGTGAATTGAATTAAATTAAATTAATTTAAATTATAACATGACTCCGTTGGGAGATCATGTTGCACATATACTCCTGCACACGGCTGATTGGATTGCTCTTTTCGCGGACCTCAACGCCCAGGGACGTGCGTGGCTGTTCTCGCTTTCCTTGCGGAGTGTGGGCTCGGCGTACCTTCGTGCTCTTCCCATGGCCCCCCCATTCGCCTTGGCTCCCAGCCACTACTCGGTGGCGCTCCGGCACCAGCTATTTGCCCCGCAGCCTCTTGTTCCGGCCGGGCGGCCTTGTGGTAGCTGTGGGCAGCCGCTGGATCCCACGGGGACTCACTACCTTGCCTGCATGGGGGCCAACAGAATCAGAATTGGTATTTGTATTTGCACACTGTCCTCCTGACGGTGGTGCTCGCCATGATTCGGTCGGTTTTCCCCCACGCGAACATCCGGTCCGAGGATGCGGATGGCGCTGCCTTCTATTCCCCCAACCACCGGCCTGACATCGTGGTGCTGGACTTTGAGGGGGGTGGCCGGCCGGCATCTGCTTATTGACGTTTCGGTGGCGCGGCCCTTGGCTCTTAGCCACGTGGCTGGGGCCTCCCTCACGGCAGGTTACACGGCGGACCGGGCGGAGCGGGCCAAGCTCCTGGCCTACGGCGACGTCGGGCACCATCGTGTGGTGCCCTTTGTCCTGGAGGAGTTTGGTGCCATGGGGCCCCTGACCTCCGCCTTCTTCAAGGAGTGTTGCCGGCTCCGGAGGCTGGACCTGGAGGGCCAGCGGGCCCCATGGTCGGCGCGGACCTGGACGTCATATTGGCGTCAGCGCTTGTCGGTGGCGCTGACTCGGGCCATGGCTGACATCATGCTCCGCCGTACGCGGGCTGATTTTGCGGTGCAGCAGGGCTATTAGGTTCCTCCCGTTAGGCGTTTCCATTGGTCTTATCGTAGTATAGAGCTTTGACATGGCTCTGTATATAGGTTTATAGCTGGGCGTTTGCTTTGGTTTGAGTGATTTCACTCTGCTGTACATAAGTAATTATATTTTTAACATATACTCCTTGCTGGATGGGTGGAGGTGGGCGAAGCCGCAGAATCGGAAAAAAGAAATATGAATATGGATGGTTAAAAGATCGAATTTATGTGACAATGCCACCAATTGAAGAATGGCAATTTATGTGACAATGCCAGCAGAACAAGCCACGAGCCACGAGGTAGCCATGGCTGACGGCGGAGCTCATAACTTTCACGTTTGAGCACCGAATTTAGCCGTGAATATCACTATCGCTTCGTCTTTCTAAGACGCACATGCTGATATAGTTTTCCGAATCTGAAACGCAATATATGACGAGCAAACGCCTCTCGACGCAACGCAGTTTGGCGGATGCGCTCGCCCATGAAAATGCGGCAGCTGCGGCTGCAGCTTTGCCAGCTCCGGCAGGCAGCGGTGACACTAGTCGTGCACTGGTGGTCGCCCAGCAACCTCCCGGGCTCAATGCCTCGCCATCGGCATCGCCTGACCCTAAACGCGCCCGCTCAGCCGATAAAACAGGAGGGTCTTCACGCCCCTCGGAACCGCGCTGTCGGCTCCAACCTTTCCAGGTCGATGATCATGATCACGACTGGACCAACATGCCTCCGTCCGATGCTCTGCACTGCATCCTCTACGGGGACTACGCCTCGCTTTACGATCTGTGCCTCCATCTCCACGACAACAAACGCCTCCTCCTCCCGGACGGCCGCCGCTGGAACGACATCCGCCTGCTGTTCGGGTGCCCCCGCCCCCAACTCCAGCACACCATCCTCAACTCCCTTCTCCAGCGCTCTGACGGCGAGATCTGGGCTCCATCCATCTCCGCCCCCACACTTCGCTCCATCCTTACGGAAGCCTTTCAGCAGCACGTGATCCCCCTTGCTGCATGCCGACGTAGCAGCAATCAGTGGCACGCTGACTGCTGAACTTCCTCACATTTCCACCACCGCCGCCTCCACCTCCACTGCCATTGCCGCCTCCACTGCCGACATCCAAGCCCAGCTCCTCGACCTCGACCAACGCCTTCAAGCCACCGCCACCGCCCTTGAGAGCTTGCATGACACCGCCGGCCTCACCGCCGGCCAGGCGGTGAAGGACATCGCCGCCCAGCCGGCGCCTGCTGGCCCGGCCGGCGATGCTCCCTCCACCTGGGCGGACTTGCTCAAGCAGCACACCACCTCCACCACCTCCACCATCACGGCACAACTCAAGCAACAAGCCCTCGACCTTCGCGAGGAAGCCGACATCGCCAGGCGCAGCCACAATGTCATCGTCAAGCACTTCGACCAGCCGGCAGGTGAGACCTCCACGAGCCTTCTTGAGGCATTTAAGCGCGACATTTTTGCCCCCATGCTACTCGCTGGTGAGCTGGACATGTCGGCTGTCCGCCTCCCCCGCGCGCGGGGGAAGGCTGGCCGGGCACCCGTGCTCCTCACCTGTACATTCTGATCTGTACATGGCGGACAAGCTGTCGTTCCTTAAATGCCGCAAGAGGCTCTCGGAGACTCGCTTCACGCTGGACGACGACTTGACCCTGGCCCAGCAACAGCGGCGACGCGAGCTATGGCCGACCTACCTTCAGCTCCGGCAGAGCGCACGGGGGAAGCCGGTACTGATACTGGAGGGGGGCGGTCATCCACGTTGACCACAAGCCCTGGCAGCCCCCTCCTGCCACCTCAGACTAGGAATATATACCAGTAGTGTAGATTAGTCAGGCTTAGCCTAGCATGTGGCCCACGCGCATGTGCGCCCATAATGGCCCCCATGGATGATGCCTTCAGCATTTAGCCAAGCCATGTCCATAATGGGACCCCCATGGATGTTGCATTAAGAATTTAGCCATGCTATGCCTGTGCAGAGAGATGCTCTAGATAGAGCTGCATGTTGAGAAGCCATGCCCTAGCTCTTGTATAGATAGCCATGATGATCTTCCTTCCCCGTGCTGGGATCCCCTTAGTTGGGTTGAACCCGAGACAGCATGGTGGTGCCGGTGCCCTTGAGGCACCTAGAGCAAGTAGTTGCTTACATTCCACTCTTGCAGGAAGTAGCCCAGAATGTATTAAAAGCCATATGCCCCTTCTCCGGGATATGTGCTACATGTACTCCCAACGGAGTTATGTTTCTAATTAACCCAGTTAATTGATTTTAATGCGTGGTTTGCATTATGCATGCATGCATGCATTATGCACGCATGCATTAATTAATTAATAAATTAATTAAGAACATAGCTCCGTGGGGAGAATATGTAACACATAGCCCTGAGAAGGGGCATCTATGGGTTTTTACTGGGCTCACCGCAGACGCGAGTGCATGCAAATGGCTGACGGCGGTATGGCTGACGGCGGTATGGCTAGCTGACGGCGGAGTTCAGATCTTCTTTGCGTCTGAGCCCCAAATTCGGTCAGACCAATTGCATGATTGCATTCGATGCGCCTCGCCAGTATAATCGGCTACGGCTGAAACGCAGTATCAACTCCAAAAACAGCACGTGACAAGCAGCTATGACGACTCCAAAATTGCAAAACGGGGGTTGGAAAAGGAGCTTTCCGGCTCCCATGCAGCCCAACCCACTCCCCATCGTCCTTGCCCGGTCGACTGGGCCCGCATGAACCCACCGCCAGCAAAACCATCGCCAAGCGCCTCGCCAGAGCCCAAGAAATTCTGCTACGAAACAAGCAAATGACGACAGTACCTAGACTACGCATGCTTTACGGTCAGCGGCTCAGGCTGCGACTGACCGAGAATTATGCACCGAGATCAGTGCATTACTACGCACGGGAACACAAGCTCCGTGGGCCCGATGGGCCCATCCCCGCCGACAAGGTGGAGGAGTTCCTTGCCCTGCCAGAATTCAACCATCCGCAGCGCCTCGCCATCCTCTTCAGCTTCTTCAAGCTCACTGCGCGTGACCTCGACGCTTGGCTCCGCAACCCAGCCCGGCCTGCGCACCCGGCAGCCACACCGGCTGCATGCCTCCCTCTGCAAGGATGACCTCCGCTAGCAGTGCTGGAGGATCGCACGTACGTGACCTGGCTGGCCGCTGGCCGAGAAGATGGCATTGATCGATGACTACAGAGCTCAACACGGTGGAGGCCAAGGTCTCCAATGAATACGGAAACCAAGCCTGTCGCACACAAGCTACAACCTCAGCTCGCGGCGCTGCAGACCACGGCGCAGGCATCCGAGGCACATGCTGCACTCCTCTCCCGCCTCAACCAGGTGGAGGGCAATTAGTGCGGCGTGCTCATGAAGAAGCTTGAAGCCATCACCGCCCACACCGAGGCCCTGGCCACACAGGTCCCAACGATAGCGGAGCAGACGGCCACCATATTATCCCAGCCACCCCGGCAGGATGCTGGCGACCTCCCGCGCCACTCTCCTACAGTATGCGGACCTGCTGCGGTCAGCGACCGCCTCAACCACTGACGCCATCGCCACGAAGCTCCAGGAGCTGGAGGACCACCGCCAGCCGGGCCGATCGAACAACGGGAGGCCACCGACTGCGCTCGCCGCGAGTGCCGAGTGGTGCTGCATCGTTTCCCCCAGAAGCCAGGTGAGACGTCAACCACCCTTACCGACGAGCTCAAGGACCAGCTTCTCACCCTCATCATGGGCCTGGTAGGTGAGGTAGAACTGTCAGAGCGGGCCGGCCACCGCCTTCCCCACTCACGGGACAAGGCCGCTCCCCCACCAGTCCTGCTCACATTCCCCTCCCCTGAGGACAAGCGGCGGTTCCTTTCTCATCGCAAGAGGTTGCACGACCTCACCTGGACGCTGGACGACGACCTGAGCCCCGCTCAGCAGCAGCAGCGAAGCGACCTCAGTCTGCTAGCTGTGGCCGGAACACCTCCGGCCGCCACAAGCAGGACCCCCAGAAGCCCAAGGTGTACTGGAGGGGCGGGCTAGCTGGGACCTGATGATTAACCACAATTAAGATGTGGACGCACCCTGCGGGCTAGAATAGTTTGTATAACAGCCCTAGCTTGTATCCATTGGTAGTCACTGCCGCCATGGCAGCCATATTGCCTAGAATGTTTGCCTAGCTGTGCCACCATACCTAGTCACGTGCACCGCTAACACACGGTACACAACCAGCCATAGCCTCAGCGTAGCCCTTGTACAGCCATGATACGTCCTGGCTATGATCAGTTTACTTGCCCACGCTACTTGTTACTGATGATATGCTCACATGGGTCTTATTGCACCCACACTCACAGTGCCGGATCGTCTATGGCGTGTCCGATTTGCCGCTGTGGCATGCCTCTGGCATGAAGGAGAAAGGGGGTCTCTGCCCTTTCTTCCTGTTGTGCACATGCAGGGATTACAAGCACTTCGGTGCTCCGTCAGTGACTCCCCAACGAGAGCACGAGTTTAATTAACTTAATTAATTAATTGAATTGAGCAGGCGGATGCTCATCAGAGAGCAGAACACGGAACCTTGCGGAACGCCAGCAGAAGCCCCCGCACCGCCAGCACTTTGTGTGCACAACAGGAGAAAGTGCAGAGACCCCCAGTCTCCTTCATGCCGAAGGCATGCCACCCATGTGACACAACTGCTTGAAGATGCAGGGCTTCTGGGACTATCCGTACTCCGCGCCCGCATGATTGACAAAGAGAAATGGGCTGCCATCTGCGATAAGCACCTTCCTGAGGGGTGTGCTCCTGTTTCCTCCCCACGGGCCCCGCGGCCCGTTGCTAGCCAGGGTAGAAGTCCGCAGGTGCCGGAGGTTATTGGTACGTCCTGAGGATATAGCCGCTACACTACCGCCTCGTCTGCCATTACAGTAGAGGACAGCTCGGATAAGGATTACATCCCCATCTAGTGCCTAATGGTTGGGGGATAATGCAGACGATATTTGTTTAAACTTTTGTGCAATTATTTTTCTAATGAGATTAGCATAGTACTCCGTGGCATGCCTTTGCGCATGACACGCAAGTACTTTAAGTAAAATACTACTTTTACTTGCATGCCACAGCTGCATGCGGGCACGCTAGCTAAACGGACACGCTAATTAACGATCCGGCAGTCTGTGGGTGCAATAAGACCCATGTGAGCATATCATAACAAGGAGCGTGGGCAAGTAATCTGATCGAAGCCAGGACGTAGCATGGCAGTGAACAATTGGACTAAGCTAAGGCTATGGCTGGTTGTGTACCGTGCGTTAGCGGTGCACGTGACTAGGTATAAGGTGACACAACTAGGCAAACATTCTAAGCATGGCTGCCATGGCGGCAGTCGGTGACTACCAATGAAGTCAAGCTATATAGGGCTACATGCTATTAATTCTAGCCCGCTGGGGGCGTCCACATCTTGTGGTTGATCATCAGGTCCCCGCCCCTCCAGTACACCTTGGGCTTCTGGGGGTCCTGCTAATTGTGGCGGAGGTATTCAGGCCACAGGTCACGTCGCTGCTGCTGCCGCTGAGCGGGGGTCAGGTCGTCGTCCAGCGTCCAGGTGAGGTCGTGCAACCGCTTGCGACGAGAGAGGAACCGCTGCTTGTCGATCCTCACGGGAGGGGAAGGTGAGCAGGACTGGTGGGGGAGCCGCCTTGTCCCGTGAGTGGGGAAGGCGGTGGCACCCACGCAGTTCTACCTCACCTACCAGGCCCATGAGGGTAAGGAGCTGGTCCTTAAGCTCGTGGGCAAGGGAGGTTGACGTCTCACCTGGCTTCTGGGGGAAGCGACGCAGCACCACCCGCAGCAGTCGCGGCGGGCGCGGTCGGTGGCCGGCCTCCAGTTGTTGAGCCTGGCGAAGGTCTTCAAGCTCCTGGAGCTTCGTAGCGCTGGCGTCGGTGGTGGAGGCGCGGTCGCTGTCCGCAGCAGGTTCGCATAGGAGAGGGGCGGGAGGTCACCAGCATCCAGCCGGGGTGGCTGGGATGCGATGGTGGCCGTCTGCTCCTCGATCTTTGGGACCTGTGAGGCAAGGCCGGCCTCGGTGTGGGCGGTGATGGCTTCAAGCTTCTTCATGAGCACGCCGCACTTGCCCTCCACCTGGACCGAGAGACAAGTATATTATGATATAATTCTTATCATTTCAATATTATTAGTATTGTTCTAGTTTTATTCTATCTTATTAGTTTTTTATTTCTCTCCTAAATACCACTTCTCTTTGCCTTTACTCCAAGTTATTACTATTTTAAAAAAAAAATAATGATAACATGCCTCCGTTGGGAGATCATGTAGCACATATTCCTTGATGGATGGTGGAGTGGAAGGAGCCGCGTAATTGAACTAACCTTAATAGTAACTCTAAGCTATATCTAGTCTAGAAAGATCCTAACTACACTACACTACTCATCAAAACGCCGGGCCTCCTCTTGGGGGGAGGTGGCTTGCCCAAAGGGGCTGGTGTGTGAGCCTTGACAATCTTCTGCCACCGCGTCTTGTTCTACATGGCAGTCCAAACAAGGGAGAGAGAGCAGATGCGGTCTTCAAACTGGGCTGGGACCACGAGGTCGTCCAGCAACATCTGGATGTAGTTCGTGACATGTTTCCCTACCCTTTTGGGAATGCCCTAGCTTGGGGCCAGGCCAGGTCAGAATATGCCGCCCTGGCTGGCTGGCCAAGCCGCTGGGGGGCGGGCCTGCCAGACCAAGGGCGGTGTCGACCTGGCTGGTGCGAGCAAGGTTATTACTATCTATCACTGTTATGTTCGTGCTTCCTATCTATTGTCTCACTGGCTACACCCTTTCACCTTGCACTTCTTCCTTGGAGTAGCTGGATCGACACGAACCTTTAGACCCTGCATGTTGGATCGGAGATCCCAGCCGGGTATATACGCATGCATGCATGGGCCGGCGCTCAAACATGGAACTCCGGCCTGACCCGTACGTACTTCAACATCGCGCAGATCTGCCGTCTGCGCCTATGGTGAGGCGCCTCACCATATCCCAGCAATGAGCTCTTTCTTTATTACATTTTTGTTTCGTTATTATTATTATTATCATTATTGTTTTTACTATGTTTACATTTTATTTATTCATTATGCTAGTTGTAAGCGTGAGAATGCCACGAATTCCGCCATGGTTCTTGCAGGAAGTTGCCTTTATTAATAACAAGGAAACACAGACGTAAGTCACGTCACTTCCAAGACTGCACGCAGCACAGGCGACAGGGTCGCAGTGCCAAGAGAACGTGCACGCAAGAACTAGCGTCCCGGTGCGACCAAGTCACACATATAGGTTGTTAGGGACGCGTCCAAGTAATCAGCTGCACTGTCACAGCCGAACTGTCAATCAATTGATTACACAGACTCTGGCACGCCTTTGGCGCGCAGATCTATCAATTGTCCATACGGCTAGTCCTGTGGACCTATCCGTACACTACTCAGCATCAATTGTCTCATAGGTCCTGGCGCGCTACAGTGCGCCTACCTATCAATTGACCATCAAGTCCTGTACAAGTCCTGTCAACGTCCTGCGGACTATCAAAGTGACACTTGTACATCCTGTGTCCGTACGCGCCCACAGTGGCGCGCCGGGTACTGTCGGCACAGCCTAGGAAACGTCATAACTTTTACGTTCCTTAACCAAATGAGGCGTTCAAGGTGCCGTTGGAAAGAGCGTAACAATCTCTATCCATCTAACGTAAATCCTTTACGTTAACTCCAATCCCTTCTTTTCTTTAGGGATCACATCCCCTGCCAGGGACCCTTGAAGTAGCTTGAAATGTCCTTCACTCCAGCTTGAAGCTTGAACAGATGTCTTTAACCCCTAAATGGTCTTGCTGCCGATTTTCCGCCAAAAATCGAGTTCCAGCCGATGCATCGGCCCCTTCTCGGGGGACCAGATGCCGCGAAATCTATTGAGAATTAGGAAACGTTCAGCTGAGAAGATCGAAAGTTTATAAAATTCTTCACAGCATGGTACTAGGGTTTGCATACTTTTGACAAAGTTATAGAGGTGTTCTGGCCGGTCAAAGTACAAGGGGTCAGGGTACTTTTTCACGTACAACGTGCATTCCGGAAAACGACGACCTGGCCATGGCGGCTTGCGCCCACGCATGGCATTTACGTTTGCGTTCGAATTTTCTGGCCAAACTTAGGATATTGATTTTAAACGTCCTAAAGATGATACAGGCCAATTTTTGGTTCGCGGGAATGCCATTTGATAGGTGTCGGCAGCGTTCTTGCTGGAAAAAACTGCGATCAGGCCGGACGATAGAAACGTTGACAGCAATACCTTTCCGGCGTATTTTAAAGGATATATTGGTTTCTTTGTACTTTTTATGATACATAGTAGTCGTAAACGTGCAAGGGTGGCCAGAAATCGCCGAATCCAGCGACCATGCTGCACAACTTTGGTGTGCCGAAATGCGCCATTTTGCGGCCACCGCCTGGGCCAAGTTAACGCCATCCATGCCTGGTAAAGCTTAAGCATCGTTTTCCTATCGATGTTTGACGTTTATATATACGTTCTAGCTTGTGTAGCACATTCTTTTTGCACTATTCATGCTCTTTCTTGACCCTGGCCTGGCCCCTTTCTAAAACACCCTTCTTAGATGCTTCCCTCAGTCAGTTGACCTGCCACAGGGTGATGGTGATAAGTTTTAGAGGCTGTATGGGTTTGAGTACCTCCATATATGTTTGTTATACATTTCCCATACACATATTGCATGAGTGTGAGGCAGTTGGCTGGTCTCTGTGGCATCATCAAGCACGTAACTGGTGAGTAAAAGCTTCCCATTGACAGCATGTGCCACCAGGTGTGCTGGCCATCACCTGGCAAGCTATAGCAGCTTAGGCCTAGTTTATCCTTGCTAGGGCAGGCTGAAATAGGCTCAACACCACTAGTTTGTTGGTGGCTGCCTCCTAGAATGCATGCCTTGCGTAGGGTGTCCGTACCACGTTACCTACGTGCATGGACAAGGTGGCACCTGCACATAGGTGCCATGTAAGGGCAGTGTGATGATGCAGTTATGTTTCCCCATCATTGTGGAAGGGAAATGTATTGTTTGGCATGGTTGGTGGCCATATTAGGAGGTAGTATGCCCACCCCTACTCCCTTGGTTGCTTTTTACCAACGGTACCCCTATGGGCTGTACTGGGTGTAACTGCTGGTATACCCACCCAAATTATGACCCCAATGGCTCAAACTGTTCAGCAACTAATTGTTTATCATCCCTGAAGTGGTAGGTGCCCAGGTCTTATAACATAATTCAAAATGCACATTCTACCAAAAATGAAAACGCGCGTCTTGACCCCCCTGACTTTGACGGCAGTTAAACATGGCCTACCCTGCATATATGTGAGGTTGTGATATACCAACCCGAAGGGCAACTCATGGACATGCTTGGCCCCCAAGGACAGCCATTGGATATGGGTAGGTTGGATGGCATCTGGTTTGCAAAATTGTGAAGATCCAGCCGATTTATCGGCAGGATCTCAGACCATTTAGGGGTTAATGGCCATTGCCATTCCCCCAGCCTTTTCTTTTAAGGAACTGGAAAAGAAACAGATCTGCCACAGGGAAAAACCATTCCATGAGAAATGGATAAAAACCTATGGAAGTGGCATTACAGAGTACCACCAGATATTAGAAGCACACAAAATTAAATACATACAGGTTAATTCTATGAGGTCTTCTCCAGGAATTAATCCCATCACCTCGGTAGAGCCTCCAGTACAATGACCTTCTGGCGGTGAGTTACATTAATCCCAGATACTAATCCCATAAAACCCAGTACATATTCAATATAAGTACAATAAATCCATGACAATTAAAATACCACTTGACAAAGTAAGGCGTATTACAATAGTTTGCCTGTCATTCTCTCAACAGGGGTCTATTGGCGCCCGTCTTACGGCGCCCGTCTACTTGCCAGATGGTAAACTGCCACAGCAAACAAATGACAAAATGAAACACATAGGCAACAATTAAATCCTGCCCTGGGGAACTAGGGAAGTCTGAACAGGCAAACACCTGAACAGGCCAGCTTGTAGAAACATAATACCAGGGAATCGAACCCCGCCCTATAAACCCCAGAATAAAGGTTCCCAGACCATTGTGAGAAGTATGTACAAATATACATTTCTTTTAAAATAGAATACATGGTCTGTAATGGACCTGTCAACCTTGTGTAGTCAACAGCATGAACCCCAGCCAAAACCTGGCTGTATCCTGAATAAAATCAGAGTGAGTGTACCATGGTCCATGAGCCTTAGTACAGACTAAAATACAGGTATTATGCCAGTCACAATGCTGACACTACCACACAATCTGCTCTCCAATGCCCATCTCATCAACATGTAACACAAAATTCCGGCCACGAGGTAGCCATGGCTGTCGGAGCTCATAACTTTCACGTTTGAGCACCGAATTTAGCCGTGAATATCACTATCGCTTCGTCTTTCTAAGACGCACATGCTGATATAATTTTCCGAATCTAAAACGCAATATATGGCGCACAAACGCGCCTCGACGCAACGCAGCCTGGCGGCTGCGCTCGGCAATGAAAATTCTGCAGCTCAGGCTGCAGCTTCGCCTTCAGGTCCGGCAGGCGGCGATGACACTAGTCGTGCACTGGTGGTCGTCCAGCAACCCCCCGGGCTTAACGCCTCGCCATCTGCATCGCCTGACCCCAAGCGCACCCGCCCAGCCGACGACACAGGAGGGTCTTCACGCCCAGAACCGAGCTTTCGGCCCCGGCCTTTCAAGGTCGCAGATTACGACTGGGCCACCATTTCTCCGACCGATGCTCTGCGCTGCATCTTCTTCGGGGATTACGCTTCGCTTTACGACCTGTGCCTCCATTTCCACTCCATCAATCGCCTCCTCGCCCCGGACGGCAGCCGCTGGGCCAACATCTACGGGCTGTCCGGCTGCGTCCGCCCCCATCTCCAGCACGCCATCCTCAACTCCCTTCTCCAGCGCTCTGACGGCGAGATCTGGGCTCCACCCCTTTCCGTCCCCACCCTCCGCTCCATCCTCACGGAAGCCTTTCAGCAGCACGTGACCCCCCTTGCTGCCGACATAGCAGCAATCGGCGGCACGCTGACTGCTGAACTTCCTCACATTTCCACCGCCGCCGCCTCCACCTCCACGGCCATTTCCGCCTCCACTGCCGACATCAAAGCCCAGCTCCTCGACCTCGACCAACGCCTTCAAGCCACCGCCAACGCCCTTGAGAGCTTGCATGACACCGCCGGCCTCACCGCCCAGGCGGTGAAGGACATCGCCGCCCAGCCGGCGCCTGCTGGCTCGGCCGGCGATGCTCCCTCCACCTGGGCGGACTTGCTTAAGCAGCACACCACCTCCACCACCTCCACCATCTCGGCACAACTCAAGCAACAAGCCCTCGACCTTCGCGAGGAAGCCGACATCGCCCGGCGCAGCCACAATGTCATCGTCAAGCACTTCGACCAGCAGGCAGGTGAGACCTCCACGAGCCTTCTTGAGGCATTTAAGCGCGCCATTCTTGCCCCCATGTTACTCACTGGTGAGCTGGACATGTCGGCTGTCCGCCTCCCCCGCGCGCGGGGGAAGGCTGGCCCGGCCCCCGTGCTCCTCACCTTTAAGTACATGGCGGACAAGCTGGCGTTCCTTAAATGCCGCAAGAAGCTCTCGGAGACTCGCTTCACGCTGGACGACGACTTGACCCTGGCCCAGCAACAACGGCGACGCGAGCTATGGCCGGCCTACCTTCAGCTCCGGCAGAGCGCAAGGGGGAAGCCGGTATACTGGAGGGGGGCGGTCATCCACGTTGACCACAAGCCCTGGCAGCCCCCTCCTGCCACCTCAGACTAGGAATATATATACCAGTAGTGTAGATTAGTAAGGCTTAGCCTAGCATGTGGCCCACGCGCATGTGCGCCCATAATGGCCCCCATGGATGATGCCTTCAACATTTAGCCATGCTTTGTCTATAATGGGACCCCCATGGATGTTGCATTAAGAACTTAGCCATGCTATGCCATGCAGAGAGATGCTCTCTGTCGAGAAGCCATGCCCTAGCCCTTGCATAGCCATGATGATCTTCCTCCCCCGTGCCAGGATCCCCTTAGCTGGGTTGAACCTGAGACAGCATGGTGGTGCCGGTGCCCTTGCGGCACCTAGAGCAAGTGTTGCTTACATTCCCACCCTTGCATGAAGTAGCCTAGGATGTATTTAAAGCCATATGCCCCTTCTCAGGGATATGTGCTACATTGACTCCCAACGGAGTGATGTTGATAATTAATTAATTAATGCCCTATAACCATGCACCAGCTTAGACAGCTTGCTGAGATGGGTCCATCAGAGACTGAAGAACCTTGTATTGCACTGCTGCCTTCTGCACTAGCTTGGTCAAAGCATCAGCAGGATTGTCAACCCCAGGGATATGCTCAATATTGGCCAAGGAGGACAACTCCTTAAGAAGGAGATAGTCCAAGTCCCTACTTCTGGCCATCTGCCTGTGCACAAACTGCACCATCCCCATGGAGTCTGTTTTTAGAAGAGTGGTAACCTGAAGTGGCCAAGGAGTGTTAGAAGTCATCTGATGAAGCAACTCCTTCAGATAAAGGCTTGTGTGAATGCCTTCACAAATAGCCCTGCATTCTGCCACATCACTGCTGACAGCCACCCGTTTGTGCAGGCGACTAAACCAGCTCACCAAACTCCCCAGGCCTTCCTGTCTGAGCACAAAGAGCCCTGCAGCCCTGCCCCTGACCTTGGAGACCTGCCTGCTGTCCATTGAGCTATCCACATACAGCTCCATGCAAATGGGTTGTGATAAATCCACTGCAGACAACAGAATGCCAGATGAAGCCCTGACCTGATCAGCCACCTTGGCAGACCCTAGCTCCACCAGCATGTCATCAGGCAACCTGGCTATGACCATAAGGTCTGGCCTGGAAATGCCTGCCACCCAAGCAACCATGCCCCTCACCATGGGACACAGTGCCTGTGTGATGACTGGAGGAAGCTTGCTAATGAGGGTCTCTTGATAATCATTGCCCCCCACCAGCAGCATACGCCACTCCCCCCCTTCTTCACCAGTGTGGCCTCCATGCCCACAAACAGGAGAGGCTCATTCTCCACCTGCCATTGCTCCCTACCCAGAGGAAACTTGGACTTAATGATGGAGATCAGCTCCTTAAGCCACGACGTGGGAGCTATCAGATGTAGGTCATCCCCGTGCAGCGAAGCATACACTGGCAGGCCTTCCCATTGCCCCAGAAACAGACAGGGGTCTACAGGAGAGACCTTCAAGTTGCAATGCTCCTTCAGGAAACGGTTGAGAGTCTCCCTCCAGATTATTGGACTTGACCTCAGGCCCTCCAGGCCCTTGAGGATTTTAAGGAACTCGTGTGAATGTCCCTTTTCCATACAGCAGGCACCCTGACATAGAAAGGCGTCTTGCCCTCCCACTTTTCCTGTGCCACATCTGCATCACCCTCCAGAAATGCCCTCTTGAAGTCTACCACCACTGAGCCATAGTCCAAGCCCTTGTTGAGAAGGCCTAGAAATACACACAGCAGCAGCCTCCAAGTATCATGCAACATGCCAGGGGTATACAACTCCTCAGCAGTGCACTCACCAGTACCCTTGAACTCATTCAGCACTGGCCTGACATGTGGTACCTTGACCCCGTCCACCTCCTTCATCTTGATGACAAACTTGAGCTTGAGTAGACGTCGTGCAGGAGGCAGGTCATTGACAGGTTCCACGCATTTCTTGGAGATCCAGTCCTCCCCAGATTTAATCAGACCCAGTGTGACCTGGGGACACATAATGGGAGAGGACATGAGCTTCACCAGGCCTTGGTAGTTGATAGGGCTGTGTCCAGCAAGTGAGTGAGGACCAATGCCCAAACTGCTTGGATGACTAGCAGCTGGCAATATGAGGTCATCAACCAAGGGCTCCTGCCCCTGGCACACTTGCACACGCTTAACCGACCTGGTTACTGCACGTGATAGGTGAGTGGTCCTGAAATTAATCAGTGGGACCTGACCAGCCCCTTCCTTAGTCAGGAGAGAGGACGTGATCACTACCCATCCTGGCATAGGAAATTCTGCCCCAGAAGAGCAGGTCCTTGATAGCCCTCCAAGACACAAAATGCAGTGTCCTGTCCAAGGATAGGAATAGATACCTCACCCAGTACCTTCACGTGTACCCCGCCACTGAAGTCAGACACAAACTGATAGCTGGGTTCAGTCATGCTGTACCCTGCTGCAGCTCTGGTCCCAATGATGGAAACCTGAGAATTAGTGTCTACCTCTAAGGCAGTGTCCAGCCCCAGATTGCCATGCCACCTGAGCTTGGCTACCTTGGGCTGCTTCTTGGCTCTTTGTAGAGCCCCAATCAATCCAGCCAAACTTGTCCCCCTGGGCTTGGTTAGTGCCTTGGGCTTGACAGTTGACTCCCCAGCTGTTGACCTTGCAGCCTGTTCAACAAGTACCTCTGCAACCTGGCCAGGGCTGACAGATTCCCCTGCAACAGATGTGGTCGTTGCGTCAGTGATGTCACTTGGGACCTGAAAATCCTGCAGATCCTGTGAGCCTTGTGCCTGACTGCCCTCATTCATCAGGTTAGGCTTGACATATGACCAACTCAGCCGGTGTACATGCTTTGGTTCGTCCTCCATGCTGACCAAGCATGCGTGGCTAGCTTCATCAACCTGGGTAACCACCCCAGGACTCCAGCTACCACGTTTGCCATAAAGGCTAGGTTCCTTCCAAGCTAGGACCTTCTGACCCACTTGTGGCTCCAGCATCTTCCAACCCCGGTCCTTCTCCCTCAGCTTGGCAAAGGTGACATGTGCAGCATGTTTCCAGCCCTCCAGCACATGTGGTGGGCACAGGCCATGATATAGACCCATTGGGCTGACAGCAACTCCATCATAGTAGAAGTTAACCCTGCTGTTCAGCTGCTGCTCCACGTTCCTCAGCCATGCACTCCTGACAAGTGCAGGTGCAGACAAGGGTACCCAGTCTTCAGAGATGATCAATTTCTTGACCTCCTGGATTGCCCTCTCGATAGCACCCTGCTGCCCATGAGCCTCCCTAGGTGTAACCAGCAACTCAGGAAGGGTAGGATCACCCTTGAGATGCTGAAACTGCATGTCCACCTGGATCCTTGTGGTAGGAAACTTGGCTCTTACATTCTGCAGGGCAGCCAGCAAGTACCTGTTCTTCATAGAAGGTAAATGCTCCAGCACCTTGTATTTTGTGTACCTGTCCACGCACACCAACAGTTGCATGCCCCTGATGTGTTGGATATCACACTGCAGATCACCAATGCTCTGAGGTAGAGCTTTGGCATGTGATTTCCTGGGCTTGTTGGAGGACAACTGGCACTTACACCGTGAGGCAGCTTGCTGACACGCCTTGAGAAGGGGTGCCCTGCCCATTCGGAAGGCAAAGTTGTTTGACAGAGAAGTGGCATGCCCAAACATGTTGTGGATTCGGGCACCCAACTCCTGGTACACAGAGGAAGCAGTCCCTGGCACAGTCAGGACTGTGCTGTCAGGTTGTCCAGCATCACCATGCTGACTTCCATCCTGTTCTGACTCAGAGCCTGAGTCACCCTGCTCATGCCCAACACCTGGACCGCCAGCAGGGACCACATGCATACCACCAGAGGCCTTCACACCCCTCTGTGGTTGTACATTGGTTTCTCTCAAAATGAGAGGTCCACCCTCGTGCCTGGAGCACGAGGATGCATGGGGTCAGACATTCTTACAGCTGCACCAGCTGTCAAGGACGTCTTCATAGGAACCTGTACCTCTCCAGGTGACCTGGGGCCATCCTGAACCTGGAGATCACCCTCTTGTTGCCCAGATATAAAATCTGCATTGGAGCACCTGGCCTCCCCCCTGAGTGAATTAACCCCTAAATGGTCTGAGATCCTGCCGATAAATCGGCTGGATCTTCACAATTTTGCAAACCAGATGCCATCCAACCTACCCATATCCAATGGCTGTCCTTGGGGGGCAAGCATGTCCATGAGTTGCCCTTCGGGTTGGTATATCACAACCTCACATATATGCAGGGTAGGCCATATATAACTGCCGTCAAAGTCAGGGGGGTCAAGACGCGCGTTTTCATTTTTGGTAGAATGTGCATTTTGAATTATGTTATAAGACCTAGGCACCTACCACTTCAGGGATGATAAACAACTAGTTGCTGAACAGTTTGAGCCATTGGGGTCATCATTTGGGTGGGTATACCAGCAGTTACACCCAGTACAGCCCATAGGGGTACCGTTGGTAAAAAGCAACCAAGGGGGTAAGGGTGGGCATACTACCTACTAATATGGCCATCAACCATGCCAAACAATTGTTAATCATCCCACGGTCCTAAATTTAGGACTTTGTCCTAAATCGTCCTAGTGGTCACTATAACCGAGGTACCGGGGGGGGGGGTCACTATATGGACCGTACCCCATGTGGACCGTACCCGGCATGATGTACCCGACCCGTGGTACCGGCACATGGTACCCGGATTCCGTACCCGGGTACCGGGTATAATGGCGGGAAAGTAGGTACCTCGACCAAAAATATAACCGATTTTGGAGCGAAAAAGTGGGTGCGGGAATGAAGTGAGGTGGATATGGCGACCTGACAATCGTGGCCGGCGTTTTCACGTGCGTTTATCATTTCGGGCGCCCAGTAGCAAAAACGAAAGGTTGTTAGTTATGCTTAAAGGCTGTGAATATTTTCTGCGCAAGTTTTTATGTGTAGCGCTGTATCACAGCGGCACAACACAAATGGGTCGCAGATCGCCTGCTCGCGGAGGGTCGATTTTGGCACAAACATGTTAGTGTATTAGCAATGGTGGTGCGAATCAAGCCAGGAAATTTTTGTGGACGATTTTTATTATAGTCTGGAGTTTAGAAACGGAGTATTTGACATGGGAGCGCCTGGGCCGTGATATTCTTGCCCGATTTCCATTGTCGACCATGTTTTAGGGACGTTCAGGCTGGGCAGCGAGCGCACCTTATAGGTCTTCACTTTCGGCATTTCTTGGACCTAGAACGCAGCACAAGCGTGGTTTATATCATTTTCGAACCGGTTGGCCAGCTTTGGTGCGCTCAGCTCTCGGAAAGCTGACCTGCCTGCGGATTTCAGCGACTTTTTTGCAACCATCTGGAATGAGGCGACGTAAGTAGCAGGTAAGTGCCGGGTTGTCCTAGATCATGAGTGTAACTGGCAACGCTGTCGTGGTGTTTTGAGTCAGCCAGCTATGCCTAAAAAGAGGGGACGCTCTCTGTGCACATAACTGTCACACATAGTTGGTTTACGTCATACAATTTTTTACGTCTCTATCTTCGTCGTCCGCTGCAGCTAAAACACACATGCGTAAGAGCAGTTTTACTCATGTGTTAGTTATAAACCATGGTCCTATGGCCTGCAGTCGTTCAGGGTGTTCTCAGACAGTATATACAGTATGGTTTACGTGTTACATGCACCCTGAATTCGCTCACAAAGCGTTGCATGTTAGCACAACGTTGTTTTGTAACTTGATTTGGCTGCATTCATGTGTTAGTTGCAATGCAAATGCAATGTTTTTTCATCGCTGGGTGGTGGCCAGCATGTCCGTGATGTCAAAGAAGGTTTGGCATATGCTTAGAGAAAGTTTACCGCAAGGGGTGGGCCATGTTCAAGCCGGGCAACCTCAGCAACCATGCAACCCTATATTGCATTACCTGCACCATCTGTGACACCGTTAATCACGCGTATATATAGAGGCAGCCACAGCAGGGTATGGCCTTGTTATACGCTGCCCCGCCATCCCAAGGCCTCGTAGGGTCCCCTAGCGCTTGTAAGATGCTCAAGGGACCGTGTGGATAGCATGGTCATGCGTTGACAATAATTGGTCCTAATGGTCCTAAAACCCACATTTTGGCCAAATTCGCGCTTTGAGGTCTGGCAGGTGGCAGGGCCCATTCATGCACTATTAAATGTAATTATTTGACCCCAGGTTTTTGATAGAAACTAAAAAAGTGTGTTATCTGTCATGGGCACGAATGCCAGGGTCAAATTTTAATGTTTGCATGTATATTTTTTAATTCCACTTGGTCCTAAATTTAGGACTTTTACTGGGAAGATGGACACAATACATTTCCCTTCCACAATGATGGGGAAACATAACTGCATCATCACACTACCCTTACATGGCACCTATGTGCAGGTGCTACCTTGTCCATGCACGTAGGTAACGTGGTACGGATACCCTACGCAAGGCATGCATTCTAGGAGGCAGCCACCAACAAACTAGTGATGTTGAGCCTATTTCAGCCTGCCCTAGCAAGGATAAACTAGGCCTAAGCTGCTATAGCTTGCCAGGTGATGGCCAGCACACCTGGTGGCACATGCTGTCTATGGGAAGCTTTTACTCACCAGTTACGTGCTTGATGATGCCACAGAGACCAGCCAACTGCCTCACACTCATGCAATATGTGTATGGGAAATGTATGACAAACATATATGGAGGTATTCAAACTCATACAGCCTCTAAAACTTATCACCATCACCCTGTGGCAGGTCAACTGACTGAGGTAAGCATCTAAGAAGGGTGTTTTAGAAAGGGGCCAGGCCAGGGTCAAGAAAGAGCATGAATAATGCAAAAAGAATGTGCTACACAAGCTAGAACGTATATATAAACGTCAAACATCGATAGGAAAACGATGCTTAAGCTTTACCAGGCATGGATGGCGTTACCTTGGCCCAGGCGGTGCATGGCCGCAAAATGGCGCATTTGGGCACACCAAAGTTGTGCAGCATGGTCGCTGGATTCGGCGATTTCTGGCCACCCTTGCACGTTTACGACTAGTATGTATCATAAAAAGTTCAAAGAAACCGATATATCCTTTAAAATACGCCGGAAAGGTATTGCTGTCAACGTTTCTATCGTCCGGCCTGATCGCAGTTTTTTCCAGCAAGAACGCTGCCGACACCTATCAAATGGCATTCCCGCGAACCAAAAATTGGCCTGTATGATCTTTAGGACGTATAAAATCAATATCCTAAGTTTGGTCAGAAAATTCGAACGAAAACGTAAATGCCATGCGTGGGCGCAAGCCGCCATGGCCAGGTCGTCGTTTTCCGGAATGCACGTTGTACGTGAAAAAGTACCCTGACCCCTTGTACTTTGACCGGCCAGAACACCTCTATAACTTTGTCAGAAGTATGCAAACCCATGTACCATGCTTTAGAGTATTTTTTAAACTTTCGATCTTCTCAGCTAAACGTTTCCTAATTCTCAATAGTTTTCGCGGCATTTGGTCGCCCGAGAAGGGGCCGATGCATCGGCTGGAACTCGATTTTTGGCGGAAAATCGGCCGCAAGACCATTTAGGGGTTAAGGTGTGTAGGGGTTGCCTCAGACAGTCACTGCTCCTTGTTGTCTTCTTGCTGACTGCCCTTTGAAGGCTGGCCTGCCTGGGACTTGTTTTTGTTGTTGTTTTTGTTATTCTTGTTGCTGCCCTGGCCCTGGGTCTTCTTGAAGCTGGGACACTCCTTCTTGATATGCCCCCACCCCTTGCACAGGTAGCATTGTATCTTTGACTTGCCCTGGCCACCGCCCCCGTTGTCAGATGCGTTGCCCTGCTTGGGCTGACCACCCACCCGCCTGAACACCGACTTGGAGTGTGACCTCCCGTCAGGGTCGGGTGAATGATTGGCCTTCCGCTTGTTGTGGTTGCCCCTACGCCCTCCTTGGCTTCTGTCAGCCTCAGACGATTTGGAGCCCCCCTGGGTACGCCCACCTGCCTGGGTTGCCTTCACTGCTGGCACCCCACCCTCAAACAGCTCCTCAGCTTCAAGAGCTTGCTTGATGATGACCTTGTAGGCCTTCAGGGTGGAGTGAGGAGCACACATGACCTTGAGGGATCCACGTGTGGCCTTATCCAGCCCAGAGACCTTCAACCAGTTGGTCAGGGCTATGTTGTCTGCCACGTTGAAACCGTGGGCCCTGCCTTCCTCAACCATTTTGCAATAGTTAAGGAAATTCTGGATGAGATCCCCTTTGACCTCCCACCCTTGATACTTGTCTTGCCAATGGATGCCGACCTTCTTGCGTTGGTCTTCCAGCAGCTCCTTCAGCTCAGCTACATACAGTGCCCAGGCCTTATTGGCCTGAAGTCTTGCACTCCCTGGTCAGGTCCTTAATCTGGTCAGTACACTTGCCAAAAGTGCTACTTCCTATCCAGATTTGATAGTAATTTGTACCATGCACCGTACAAGCTAGGGAACCCTTCCAATCCTTCCACAAACTCTTCAGCCTGCTTAGGCTTGGAGTCTGAGGTTACAGGCTGCAGCTGATTAACAATTAAAAGACCCTGTGTGGTGAGATCAAAGCCATGAACAGCTTGTGCATTATTATTATTGTGAGGAATGTTGGTAATCTCTCCGGTAACCCCCACGTCATCTACGTGAGCGGTCCCACTACCAGCACCACCATTGTTCCCACTGGCTGGGGCACCTTTGCTACGGCGCCCGTCTGCCATTCTGCACTACAAGCTATTCAAAGAACACCTCAGCAAAGCAGCAGAAAATATGTACAAAATTTTGTCACAACTGCCGCCTGCGCCGGTGTCGCCGCCGCCCCCGCGAATTGCCGCCGAAAATTCGACAAAATGTCGACGAGCACTGGATAAAAATTTGGCTGACTCAGTAGTCGAGGCCCCGGAAATCACAGTACTCGTAGGTGAACTCAGGATCCTCCATATCCGGCGTGTGTGCCGGACCTGCACCGGTATGTATTAAAACCGGTGTGCTTCCCGTCGCGAAAGTTGCGCGCGCCCGACGCGCGACGAGGCGCAGAGGATGAGTAAAAATGGATAACAATTCCCACCCTGCGGGAATCCACTCTCGCAGAGACGCGAGAGAAGCTACCAGGTTAATAAGAACCTGGCGTTCGCGACTGCGTACGCCGCGTGTGAGCAGCGACAGCAACGCGAGATCCTGAAATAAATTTGTCGACACCGCCGGCGCGCCCCCCGTGCGTAGCGATGCCCAGTTTTGCAAGTTTCTCTGGTAACCGGTGAGCGAAGAGATGGCGTTATCCAGCTCCTCGATGGCAGTGGTGACCTCGTTCACCGACCGCAAACCTCCCCGCACCTGGACCGTAAACTGCGATAAAATGTTGCGAATCTGGTCCAACAATGCGCGTATAGCCGGCACCAGTGCTGGCAAATCGGGGTCCTCGGGGTTATCCCCGAGCAACGGAAGAACTGCGCGCTGCCGACGATGAAGTTCGTCGAGCGAGATCGTGACTTCATCGAGCAATTGCTGCCACGACGGCGCAGTCGGTCTTGACGGAGGACCAGCCGGCGGAGCGGCTATTTCCTCATCAGCGGGAATCCGGAATTCTTCAGAATTTGGCATCTTTTTAACGAGGCGTGTAATACGAGTTGTAAGCGTGAGAATGCCACGAATTCCGCCATGGTTCTTGCAGGAAGTTGCCTTTATTAATAACAAGGAAACACAGACGTAAGTCACGTCACTTCCAAGACTGCACGCAGCACAGGCGACAGGGTCGCAGTGCCCAGAGAACGTGCACGCAAGAACTAGCGTCCCGGTGCGACCAAGTCACACATATAGGTTGTTAGGGACGCGTCCAAGTAATCAGCTGCACTGTCACAGCCGAACTGTCAATCAATTGATTACACAGACTCTGGCACGCCTTTGGCGCGCAGATCTATCAATTGTCCATACGGCTAGTCCTGTGGACCTATCCGTACACTACTCAGCATCAATTGTCTCATAGGTCCTGGCGCGCTACAGTGCGCCTACCTATCAATTGACCATCAAGTCCTGTACAAGTCCTGTCAACGTCCTGCGGACTATCAAAGTGACACTTGTACATCCTGTGTCCGTACGCGCCCACAGTGGCGCGCCGGGTACTGTCGGCACAGCCTAGGAAACGTCATAACTTTTACGTTCCTTAACCAAATGAGGCGTTCAAGGTGCCGTTGGAAAGAGCGTAACAATCTCTATCCATCTAACGTAAATCCTTTTCGTTAACTATGCTGATATAATTTTCCGAAGCTATTACGCAATATACGATGAGCAAACGCCTCTCGACGCAACGCAGCCTGGCGGCTGCGCTCGGCAATGAAAATACGCCTGCAGCCTCGGCTGCAGCTTCGCCCACCGGCCCAGACGGCAACGGTGACACTAGTCGTGCACTGGTGCTCGCCCAGCCCTCCGGGCATGCCTCGCCATCTGCATCGCCTGAACCTACTCAGCGCAGTCGCTCTGCTGAGCCGCACTGGGAAGAGATCACCGCCAATGGCTTCGATCTGGAGACGCAGCCCAGGATTCTTCATGGAAGACGTGTTTTTCGGCACGCACGCCTCGCTTCTAGCCCTGTGCGTGCACCTCACGTCCCACAACCGCGGCCGCTGGCCTGGTGATGGCCAGCTTGTCGACCCTGCCGAGGCTCTCCCAATCATTCACCGCATGAGTCGCCCCAAGCTCCAACGCTTCGCCCTCTGCTCCCTCCTTGGACGCTCCGAAACCGCGATCTGGGCTTCCCCACCGCCCCCCCCCACCTTTCCCACCGACGGCCACCATCCGCACCCTCCTTAGGAAGCTTTCGAGCAGCACGAGACCCCCCTTGCCACAGATGTGGCGGCATTGGGAGGCACGCTGGCTGCTGAGCTCCCTCACATTTCCACCACCGTCACCTCCACCTCCACCCTCCTCGCCTCCACCTCCACCGACTCCACCGACTCCATCACCGCCCAGCTCCGCGACATCGACCAGCGTCTTAAGGATAATGCCATCGCTATCGAGGTCCTGCAGAACACCGCAGGCCTCACCGCCCAGGCGGTGAAGGACATTGCTGCCAAGCCAGCCCCCGCTGGCCTGGCCGGCGATGCTCCTCCCATCACGACCTGCATGGGCGGACATGCTTAAGCAACATACCACCTCCACCCGACCTCCGCCGTCGCAGCCCAGCTCCAGCGGCAGACGCTTGACCTCCGCGAGGAGGCCGAGCTCGCCAAGCGCAGCCTCAACGCCATACTCAAGAACTTCGACATGGAAGAAGGTGAGAATTCCGCGAAGCTTGCACGTGCGGTTGAGAGCAAAATCCTTGCACGCACTGATGGGCCTTCTTGGTGAGATTAAGCTGACCGCCCACCGCCTCCCCCGCGCGCGGGGTAAGGCAGGGGCGCCTCCGCTTCTTCTCATCTTTGAGAGCCCAGCGGACAAGATTTCGTTTCTCAGACGCCGCAAGCGGCTCGAGAACACTCCCTTCACCCTGGACGACGACTTGACCCTGGCGCAGCAACAACGGCGACGGGAGCTATGGCCGACCTACCTCCAGCTCCGGCAGACCAATTAATTAATTAATTAATTAAACTCGTGCTCCCGTTGGGGAGTCACGGAGCACCGAAGTGCTTTTAATCCCTGTGTGTGCACAGCTACAGGAGAAAGGGCAGAGACCCCCAGTCTCCTTCATGCCAAAGGCATGCCACAGCTGCAATCGGGCGCGGCTAGCTAAAAGGACAGGCTAACGATCCGGCAAACTGTGGGTGCAATAAGACCCATGTGAGCATATCATAGCAAGGAGCGTGGGCAAGTAATCTGAACATAGCCAGGGCGTAGCATGGCTGTACTAGGACTAGGCTAAGGCTATGGCTGGTTGTGTACCGTGCGTTGGCGGCACGTGACTAGGTGTTGGCACAGCTAGGCAACATTCTAGGCATGGCTGCCTTAGCGGCAGTGACGCCAATGGTTACAAGCTAGGGCTATTGCTATTCTAGCCCGCTGCGGGCGTCCACATCTTGTGGTTGATCATCAGGTCCCCGCCCCTCCAGTACACCTTGGGCTTCTGGGGGTCCTGCTTATGGCGGAGGTATTCCGGCCACAGGTCGCGTCGCTGCTGTTGCTGAGCGGGGGTGAGGTCGTCACCCAGCGTCCAGGTGAGGCGGCAGACCAAGGCGGGCCAGCCGGTGTATACTGGAAGGGGTTAGGGGGCGGCCATCTACGTCGGCCACAAGCCCTGGCCCGCGACCCCCTCGACCACCGCGGCCCCAGCGACTCCAGAAGCCCCAGCCTAGGGGAATACAGCAGCAGTAGTGTAGAATAGTTAGACAGTGGCCTTGTACATGCCCCACTAGGAACTCGTTGGTGGTAAAAGTGGTAAAAGTGGTAAAAGTGGGTGGTAAAAAGTGGTAAAAAGTGGTAAAAAGTGGTAAAAAGTGGTAAAAAGTGGTAAAAAGTGGTAAAAAGTGGTAAAAAGTGGTAAAAAGTGGTAAAAAGTGGTAAAAAGTGGTAAAACGGTGGGAAAACGCTAGGAGAACAGCAGGTGGTAAAATCATTTTACCACCTTTTACCACCCCTTTTACCACCAAAGTGGTAAAAAATACCACCAAGTGGTAAAAGCGAGGGTGGTAAAAACACGCCACAAAGTGGTAAAAGTGAGGGTGGTAAAAAGTGGTAAAAAGTGGTAAAAATGAGGGTGGTAAAAAAATACCACAAAGTGGTAAAAATGACAGTGATAAAAAAGGGGAAAATGCAGATTTGCCAGCATTACAACACAAGCACTGTTAAGAACAGCTTAACAGGCCATCATTCCAAATGGTTTCTTTATTAGAAATAATAATACATCCCATTAACAGTTGTCTCTCTTGATTTACAATGAGGATTTAGCCCCACATTGGGCGTCTCATCGATACGTTTACACCATTGTGAAATAACACAGGCCGCATCAAGCCCAGCCAATTAATTTACTTCTTCTTCAGGTGTCATCATGATCAATGATGCTTCTTTGCCTGAACAAAGCCACACAGTTGCCAGCACTCATGCTCTGGAGGCCTGCAGGCACACAGAGCACCACCATTGAAGAGGACACAAGGGCAGCAAGGCAGGGGGGGGGGGGCAGTCAGGCACGGCAGATAGTTGTTGCCCAGCAAAACATCCCATGGTGAAATGGGTTATGCCTGTGGGTATGATGCATGACCTAGCATGAGAGTGATACATACATGAGTAACAAAAATATACGCACATGGCAATTGGGTGTGACAACACCACATCACTACATAGCTAAAACGTGCTTCAGAAAAAACATTCCACTAAATTACCGGATCAGGAGTCTGACTCTGGGACTCCTTTGCTTGCCGCTCCAGCTCAACTTTCCGCTGCGCTTTTGCCATCATGGCCTTGAGCGCGGCAAGCTCCAGTTCCGCCTCGGTGAGATCTGGCGCGGAGGGAGCATCGGCAGACGCCGTTGCGGCCGGAGAGCTAGAGGCAGGCGGGATCGCTGGCGCGGAGGGAGCACCGGCAGACTCCGTTGCGGTCGAAGAGCTAGAGGCAGGCGGGATCGCTGGCGCGGAGGGAGCACCGGCAGACGCCATTGCGGGCGAAGGGCTAGAGGCAGGCGGGATCGCTGGCGCGGAGGGAGCACCGGCAGACGCTGTTGCGGCCGGAGAGCTAGAGGCAGGCGGGATCGCTGGCGCGGAGGGAGCACCGGCAGACACCGTTGCGGTCGAAGAGCTAGAGGCAGGCGGGATCGCTGGCGCGGAGGGAGCACCGGCAGACGCCTTCTCCTTGGGTGGCGCCCGCGCTCGCTTGGCCGGTACATACTCATCCGACACCTCCTCCTTCTCCTCTGCTGGCCCCCAACTCTCCTTCAATTTCGCACGTGCGCCTCGAAGGTCGTCGTCAGTGACGTTGCCCAGAAGGACCCACGCATTCTCGTTGCCCTCGGCGTCACCGTAATGCATCGTGGCAAAGTCAACAAACAGCATTTGCGAGCCCCCATCACGCTCCACAAACCGCGTGCCGTAAGGGGCCTTGAGCTTCGGCTTCACCTCCACCACTTTGCCAGGCTCCCAAACATACGCAGCCGGCCGCGCCCCATCGCGCTCGTACTTGTACCTTTGTGCCACGAAGGCCCCGTGCAGTGCTTCTCCGAAACCACCAGGGCCCGGTCGCTCTTGAACCACCGCGGTTGGCAGTAAGGTGCTCAGATAGTGCGCAAGCCCCAAGTCCATGGGACCACTAGGAAGCTTTCGCTTTGCAGCCGGCTTCTTGCTGGCGGCGGCTTCTTGCTGGCGGCCGGCTTGTTGCTGGCGGGCGGCTTGTTGACGGCGGGGCGCGACGTGATGGGCTCGAAGACATCTGGCTTGATGGCAGGCACACGAGCAGGCGGGAGACCATCCGGCATTGGCAGGTCGGCCAGCTTGGGCACCGTAGTGGGCGGCTCCACGGTGTTGTTGGGCACCGGAGGGGACGGCTGCACAGCGTTGCTGGGCACCGGAGGGGGCGGCATGACAGGCTGCGTGCCAACGGGAGGGGGCGGCGGTACAACCTTCTTGGCCACCGGAGGGGGCGGCATGACAGGCTGCTTGGGAACGGGAGGGGGCGGCGGTACAACCTTCTTGGCCACCGGAGGCGGCGGCCTCACATCCGATACCTCCACAGGTGCAGGCGCGTACCCTGCCACTTCCTGCTCTAACTCCTCCTCAAGGGCAGCCAGCCGAGCTCTGAGTCTCCGAATTTCATCTGCTCGGACGCCTGTGTGCACAGGCTTGGCCTCCGGCTTGACCTCCGGCTTTACTTCCGGCTTTACTTCCGGCTTGACCTCCGGCTTGACCTCCGGCTTGGCCGCCGGCTTTGCCGCCGGCTTGGCAGCAGGAGTTGTCTGCAAGCAGAGGGCGGGGCATGGAATAAGGACGTTAACATTCGGGAAGTCGGTTAGTAGCAGACCTGCGATGAAAGAAAAAACCAAGAAGCTTGCAGACTCCTGTAGCTAAAGATAGCGTTATTACCTTTGGCATGTTGGTCACGTCGCTTAGCGCTTTGGTATTTTCCTTCACGTCATCATCCTCGTCCTCGGCAAAACTCTGCCTCTTTTTTAAGCTGGAGTTGCTTAGCCAGCGGCTCAGCTCCTTTTTTACGAATTCTTCAACACTTAGGGCTTTGGGTTTGGAGCCCTTGGGCTTCTGGGCGGTGAGCTCACCAGTCGTCGGGTCTACCACCCAGCTGGATGCCTCATACTTATCCAGCTCTGCACGGTTGTCGTCAGCCACACATGTTTCCAGAAAGTTTATGCAGCTTTTCTTTACCCGGTTAATGAGAGCATCCACCATGGCGCCATCCTGTTCTTTCAGGACATACCCCTCAACGAGGTATGCACGGCCGAAGGTCGTGATTTGCAGTCTTAAGGTCCGCACATATTCGGAGGGAACGACGTTTTGTTTCGGCTTTTCCTCTTCACATGCTCGGGCATCAAATTTCTCCCACTCCTCAGGACTGCACACGTGAGCTGGTCGTAGCACTGCAACCCTTCTCGGCATTTACAACGTTCGGTCGCACACCACCATGCGACCAAGGCTGGCTAAGTCCGGAATCCCCCCGTTTTGCGAACCAACGTATACATGACGCACTGCACCTGCCTCTGTCCGCCGTTGGATTCAGCAGATCGACGAACCTGGCAGCATCCCGCGCAAAAATTTTTTGAACGTCTTTCGCCAAAAGGCACCAACGGCAGCTACACAAACGGCCGGACCGCACGCCTCGCGCGGGGCCCGCACGCCCCGCGCGGCTGCGTGCGGATCGGCTAAACTCCGTACTGCTTGGTACAAGTACAGAGGCCTCAGGAGCTAAGGCTGTACCGTTTCAGTAGACTTCTACCAATGAGCCCGTGACTAACCAACACTACCGTACACTGACCGTAATATCTACCATTTGAATGACTGAGAAAATGTCCGTTTGATCAAAAGGGATCGACGACATCGAAAGCGTTGGCGAGCAGACACAAACTTGCAACGGGTGACTTAGCGGCTATCACGGCGGCGGGTGGCACCAGAAAGATGGCGGTCCCACCCATGGATACCGGAATCGAGCCGAACACTTACATCGACACACACATTGCTAGCTGGCCAAATTTCGTGATGTCTCCTTTCCCTTCCTCCACGGATACCTACATTGTCCAGTTTCATTGGTCATCCTGCAGGCTTCCTGAGTTTTATCGCCAAATTATGTTGGATGCGTTCCTGGAAATGTCGACTGAGCCGGACTTCATGGTCACGGTTGATTAGTGAGCTGCCAGTGGTCTCACTGGCGCAGACGCCCTAGCGTGGCTCGATTTGTGATCCCGATGGCGACTGGTTAGCCACGGAGGGCCGGCATTGACCATCAACGGTCGATGCCGGCCCTCCATGTAGAGATTGTAAATGCGTCAAGGACAGACAGTCGATGAATTCATGGCCGAGGACCCTGACGACGGGTCGGCCAGTGGAGAGGATGCAGCACGCCAGTTTGCTAGAAATTATGACGAAGCAGTGGCCAGAGTCAAGGACGATACGCCATTGTACCCGGGATCTGAGAGCAAGGCCTTGATGTTTACATTGCAATTGCTGACGCTAATGGGGGAAAACTCATGCCCTCAGAGCTTTGCTGATGAGCTCTTCAAGCTGTTGGGAAACGTTCTCCCCGCGGGCAACACTCTGCCCGACAGTATCTGGAAGGCACGGAAAGTGATCAAAGGCTTGGGCTTGGGGTACCGTGTGTACGATGCCTGCCCATGCGAGGGTTACTTGTACAAGGACAAGATTACTAAGAGCTGCCCTCTTTGCAAGCTGTCGCGCTACGAGACGTACACTGACAGAAACGGTGACATCGTCAACTCGCGGAAAGCGCATCGCCAGGTTAGGCACTTCCCCCTGATGGATCGGATTAGGGCCTGGTTCCGAGTCCCGGAAATGGCGGAAGCCCTTCAGTACGCTGCGAAACATGAAAACAGGGAGCCAGACTCATCCACGCGCGTTGTGGACGGCTTGAAAGGCAGGTTTGCACTTGTTTCTACGCCTTCTGTTATGCAATGTGTGCCAAAGTATCAAGTTCGAGATTTTTCCTCTTGCGCTTATCTTTTGTTTGTACTGCTCTGATGGATACCTTTCTTTTTACGTCTGGTGTTTCTTGTGCATGGACCTGTTCGTGCAGACAGCCGTGCCATCCAGCACATAAAGAACAACTGGGACTTTCGCAGCCAGCCGCGGAACACCATCTTCCTTCTGAATTTTGACGGAGTATGTCCAAGGTCTTTCATGGATACCCACAGCAGCTGGCCCGCGTTTGTTTCCTGTGTCAACTTGCCCGAGTGGGTGATGGTGAATGGGCGGTTTTGCCCTATGGTGCTTCTTGTGGGCGCCATGAAGGGGAAGGCACCCAAGAACATGACCATTTTTTTGGACTTGATCGCTGAGGACTTCCTGGTACTGTGGAAGGGGTATTACATTTGTGATGTGACGCTGGACGTGGCGGGTGTTTACACTACGACATTTGTGAGGTCCATTCTTGCTGGCATAATTCACGACTACCCGGCATACTCCAAGTCCCTGAACATTCCAGATGCAGGGTACTATCAATGCGTCCTACATGGTGATGAGTGGCGTGGGGTTTTTATCTCAAATGGCCGTATCGTTCTCCTTGGCAATGACCGCATGTTTCCCGAGGGTGACCCCCGCCGGCCGGCTCACGCTCCTGTTGTTCAGGAGATGGACCATGCTGGCTACCTGAAGTACTGTGCTACGCTAAAAAAGCAGCCCGAGCCGTTTCTCAAGTTACCGTACTGGGTTCACCTGAAGATCCGTCATTTTATTGACGAGTTCCATCTGTGTCCCAACAACTTCAAGCGGGTCATTCATTGCACAAGCGGTAATTGCTAAACATTTAATTGTATCATTTCATTGTGATTGTTGCATGCATACATTGACTGTGGCCTATCTGTTCACATGGAAAGCTGATGTAATATTGTTTTGTTTTTTTTTTTCTGTTTGTACTCCATGCAGGGAAGGCTATGGCGACCGGGTCACTTCGTGGCAGGCTGAAGGTCCTCGGTCTGAACCCGGAGCTGTGGCGGCCTGATGAAGACCCTCCACCGGAGGGAGACCCACCACCGGAGGGAGACCACCAAAGTCCACCGAAGAAAGGCCGCAAGAAGAAGAGGGCGCCAGCACCGCGCCCCGGGTTCCAGCTGACGGCTGAGGAAAAGGCTGATATCAAGCGTAAGTGTGACATTGGGTTTTTATTTTTCCCGTAATTTGGAAATTTAATATGTAGGACTGACTATGGTCTGTGTGATTTACATAGGACTGACTATTTTTTTCGGCTGTCGTGTTACTACTATGTGTTATTTTTTTGCGTGTGGTTGTAATGCGCAGGTCTCGATGACATCATGGCGCATAGCCTACCCGACTACTTCACCGGCCGGATCAGTGGCTTGCTCTGCGATGCGAAGAGTACTGAAAAATCCAAGACGCGTGACAAGATCCTCTACTTTTGCAAGCAACTCCCGACCATCTTGCGTGGGCGGTTAGATGACGATGCACGGCAAGCATTTCTCCTTCAATCAGCGGCCTGGGACTTTGTGTTTTCTAGCGGCCCGGCGACTCAGCAGCAGTTGGATGACTGCGGCGAGATGTTTTTGCTTGCTGCTGTGGCGATGGAGCGTATAGCGCCAGCGTCTGAGATGGCAAAATCTGTTCATATGATGGCCCACCTGGCCCAGCAAATCCCCTTGTTGGGTCGATGTGACACCCGCACCATGGCGTCGGGCGAGCGGATGATGGGGGCCATCACGAAAGCTAAGCTGTCCAACGTCAATGTGGAGTGCTCCATGGACGGAGCATATCGCAAGTCTGAGGCGCTGACCCATCTGGCCTATCACATGGTGAAAACCGGGATGGTAAGTACACGCTAGTGACCGATTTTTTTTTTAATGGATTTGTGTGCAGATTTAGTGTTATGTACGCGCTCCTTGTGGCACGGTCTTGTGCTGCATGCAGCTAATTTCTGTGCATATTTGTGTGCGCTGCTTGCAATGTCTTGTTTGCTTTCTTTTTTTTCTTTCAGCCAAAAGACCGCTACTACATCTGGGACGTCATCCACGCAGACCCGTCCAAGAAGGTCGAGTTGGGGGGGCGCAGCCGCAAGAATTTCTACACTTTCACCGCCGCGGAATCTGATGAAGTGGGCGCGATTTTGTTGGAGTATGCGCTGCCCAATGCGGAGTACAAAGATCCCGAAGTCAACGGCGATGAGGCCTACTGGTAAGACGCCGCTGTCCTATTATTGTAAGTTGCTATTCTTTGAGCTGATTTTCTTTCAGTATAGGGAACTTCATCTGATTTCCAAGGACTACTGCCGTTATTCTAATTTTTTTTTTCTTGCATTGCTATCTTGCTTTGTATACGATGTGCATGCAGGCGGCCCTTGTGCAGCGACCTCTCATGGCTCAAAGACTGGATCGGACTCAACCAGCAGCCGCTGGTCCCGGAGCTTGTCCAGGCTGCAGCAGCCGGCGTGCAGCTCAAGGCTGAGGAGTATGATAGGGTGCACTTGTACGGTTTCAATTACCGGACAAAAGAAGCTGACAGGAAGCAAGCATGGCGGACTGCAAACTGTGGTGTAGCCTACCATAAGGAGGGAAGCAGCACTCAGTACGGCTACCTGACCCACATTCTCGTGGCAAAGCTGGTGCAGCCGGTGGGGCAGTGGACTAAACAGCTTGTGCTGAGAGTAGAGCTTTTCGATGCATCGGAGGTGGCTTACATTCGGGATCAACGCTTGGTGTTGGTCCGCAGCGCCGAGGCACCACGCACGGCAAAGCTAGTGTGGCCAACATCTGTTAGCTCTGTTGGGTTTGTGCTGGACCCACGGCATCAGCCCCAGCTTTCGGTCATTCACTGCAAGCTGCCCCGTCACCTGGCAACCGGGTGGGCTTTGGAGAACGAGTTTTTCCAAAGCACGGCGACAAGGTGGCAGGAAGACATCAGGTACTTCCCACCTGAGCCGCCCGCTGAACGGCCGCCCGCTGAACCGCCGCCCGCTGATCCGTCGCCCGCGCCATCAAGCACGGCGGCACGACCTTCACGCGCAGCCCCGCCGCGCAAGAAAAAGAAGCCGCCCGATGAACGGCAGCCCGCGCCGGCAACCACGGCGGCAGGACCTTCACGCGCAGCCCCGCCTCGCAAGAAAAAGAAGCCGCCCGCTGAACGGCAGCCCGCGCCGGCAACCACGGCGGCAGAACCCTCACGCGCAGCCCCGCCCCGCAAGAGAAAGAAGAAATCTGAGGCTTTGGCGCCTGCATCACACAAGGGGAAGGAGCCCATGCCCCCGTTGCGCACAAGTGCACGCGCGCGCACGGTCAGGGACTATAGAGAACAAACCCCTAGCAACGAGGGGAATGACAGTGATTTTAACGGTAGTGATGCCAAGGATGATTCTGATTGATGCTGCTGTGCAAGCATTTTGCGGCCTCATTAGATGCTGCTCACAAGTGTAATCATGCCGTATTATGTTGAATAAAGATGCATCATTCATTGTTTGGGCCTAAACTGACTTGTTGTCGGTTCAGCCCTTGTGTTTTTTACCACTTTTGTGCTCGTCGTGGTGTTCTTTTTACCACTTCAGCCACTTTTTATCACTTTTTACCACTTTTACTGCTTTTTACTGCTTTTTACTGCTTTTTACTGCTTTTTACTGCTTTTTACTGCTTTTTACCACCATTTTCCACCTTTTACCACTTTTACCACCTCCGTTAGGTGGTAAAAGTGGTAAAAGGTGGTATTTTTTACTGCTTTTTACTGCATTTTACTGCTTTTTACTGCTTTTTACTGCTTTTTACTGCTTTTTACTGCTTTTTACTGCTTTTTACTGCTTTTTACTGCTTTTTGGTTGTAAAAAGTGGTAAAAAGTGGTAAAAAGTGGTAAAAAGTGGTAAAAAGTGGTAAAAGTGGTATTTTTTACCACCAACGAGTTCCTAGTGCCGCCTACTACAGGCACTGTACCAGCTGAGGCCTAGCCTTTTTAGTCATGTACATGTGTGCCTATGATGAGCCACCCTCCAGATGATGCATGCCTAGCTTTATTTATTTATTCTTTTTTTTAAATTAATTATGTATTAATTAAAAATTATAATTATGTATGGTTAATTATGCCGTGCCCATGCAGGGAGTAACTCTCTGCTGAGACGCCATGCCCTAGCTTCTGTACAGCTATATGCTGATCTTCCCCCCCATGACAGGCTCCCCCTGAGCTGGGCATAGCTTGAAGATCATGGGGCTGCAAGTGCCCTGGTGCACCTAGAGCAAGGGTCGTTTAGATTCCCACCCTTGCAGGAAGTAGCAGTTACGTTAAATAGTGACGGAACCTTTTGCCGCCTGAGGCAAATCGGTCCGTAACACTATTTTGCCCGGAATAACCACTTCCGAGCACCCAAGTTAATTCGGCCGAATTAACTTGGGTGCTCGGAAGTGGTTATTCCGGGCAAAATAGTGTTACGGACCGATTTGCCTCAGGCGGCAAAAGGTTCCGTCACTATTTAACGTAACTAAAACCTGGCCTCGTGGAGGGGGGACGAAGAGCCCGAGACATCCGCCTAGGCCGCTGAGCACGCACCACTAAATGCGCCGGAGCTGCCTCAGTAAGGATTCGAACCCCTGACCTCCAAGGTGCACAGGTTTTAGTTACGTTAAATAGTGACGGAACCTTTTGCCGCCTGCACATCACCTAAAAATGGCCTTTTTTGTTACATGGGGTCATATCTCCCACGCATATAGTCAGATCGGGGTGCCTTCCTGGACGTAAGGTCCCCCTAGGACCCTGTTCACATCACATAACTTGGGGGGCCAACTGACCTATTTTTAGCATCAAACCGTGACGTGGAAAAGGGCAAAAAACGATGTTTTCCAGGCATATGGAGGCATAGCAGCCACACACAAGTAGTAAATGTAGTCCAATTCAGCAGGAGATGGTTATGCTTATTAATTTACATCCAAAGACAAAAACCGCCCTTAAGTATGCAATGTAGGACCAAACTATGTGCTATAATTCTGGCATACATGAGCCAAAACACCGTTTTGGTGCATTATTTTCAAACTTATGAAGCCCTTGCCAGCACATATGTGGCCCAATCATGCCAGAATTCGTCACATTAATAGCACAATACTTGAATTTACACTAGAACACAAGTTGGACATATTAGGACCACTGCCGGCCCACTAAAAGTGACGGATGAAACCAGAAATAGAGCGATTTTTGCCAAAATACTCCATATTCTGTGCCATTGTCTTAGAAAACTTTGCATTCTTCACTCAATTATCGTCATGGCTGTCATGGGATTCATATACATGCCACTGGGGCTGGATACATTAACCAACACAGACTCAAAAAGCGATCATCAAGGGACAAAATCACCATCAATCACAGTACTTACTGGCATTCGGAACAAGCACCATAGTGCCTACAAGCCTCAAGAAGGGGAGCTTGGCTGACCAGTCGTGCCTGTCGGCTGACCAGTCTCTTTTCTAAAGGGGCCCCGCTCGGCAGCACACACAATCTCCTTTGCAGTACTTGGCCCACTCTGCTGGGCACCCTTGCTGTGCGTGTCTAATAGCAGCTAATCCAAATATATATCTGCCAGGTGCCTCTCTGCTACATGGAAATACAAAGCGCAATCAAGGACAGCAGCGGCTTGGGCTCAGCACCTAGCTGCCTACCATTCAATTGAGCTCAGCACCTAGCTGCTGTACAACATGATTCTGCATCAGTGCCTGTCCTAATTGCGCCCCCCGCCCCCTTGCCATCATCGTCATGCTCATCATAGTCTTTAGAACGTGCAGTGAACTCCAACCCTTGGACAGTCCATAGGTCACTAAGAATCTGTGCATGTAATGCTATCTCTTCTCAGTTGAACTCATCTACCACCCTCTCGGCTCTCATGGCCAGTCGTGTCATCTCTCATGTAATCCACCTAGGTTTGTCGTGGCCACTGATCTTTCAGCCCCTCCTGACAGCAAAATCTGGGCAAACACACTGTTGACATCACCCGTCCTTTTTAGCCTACATGTATGGCTCTTCATATTTATCCTTATCCCATCCCTCAACACACCAAGAATTGTCTATTCATCCCCCTTGCATAGGTGGTGCATAACTGCGGCGTGATGGGGGATTGCCGAAAATAGGTGTAAAATGCATGGGATGGCACGGGGAGGCTCACACTCATCTGTTTACAATCACACTCATGAGCTAACAATGTCCCTCTCTGCTTTTGACACTGCATGCACATGCATTTCCTACCAGCTATATCAAGCCTTTAGTGTGGTTTGGTGCATCAAGAGAAATGGCAGGTCAGCTGAGTGCATCAGACCACATTTGTGTTAAGTGTACGCTTGCAACGCTGTTTGCCCACCGCATGGAGCTCCCCTTTCGGACAGTGGCACAAGTAGCACTTACACCTGACTCCCAGCCGCTCTCGCTGCCCATGCTAGCAACAAGAACAAATGCATGGTCCCCATCCCAACGTAAGGTGCATCACATTGATGGCCCTGCCATCACCTAGCAGTGTGCCACCCCTCTCCACCTCAACCTAATCTGAAAGGCCAGGGCCCCAACAAACCTTTCAAGATATGGCACTCCTCAAAGAAGGCAACCCCTAAAAGAAGGCGAGGCAGTCTAGGTCTAGGGGGGCTTTGGGTAAGTTAAAAGATGATAGAGTTCACTAACACAGGCCACGGCAACGACAACCTGCTTCACCCGCTGCATCCATACATCACAAGCCATAAACTGCACAGCCTGGCATGATTGCCTAAGGGTCACGTGATCCAAGATGCCCTTCAGGCTCACCCCAGCACACCGGCCCATCCTCGCCACCCCACTGGTCATAGTAATCTACAGTGGCATCAAACTCCTCTAGGACAGAGTGCAGTAAAGGCAACATAGACGTCCTGACACAATTGAATAAGAACGTGGCTGCTACCTACTGCCCTTAAATAAAAATGTCGATTGCTTGCACACATACGCATTCGATTCTTCAAGCAAGCATGCTAACACCTTCACAGCACATCCCAAGGTTGACATCCATCGAGCTTTGTCAACAAGCATGACTTCCTGATGCAAACTTAGCTGTCAAGCTAGGAGGAGGAAAGCTAGGTAAAGAGGTGAGATAGACCCCCCCACAGCACCTTCCTGCACCAAAACCATGACAATATCATCCAGAGCTTGCTAAATACGTACAGCTAACCGGTAGCGGGCGACCTTGCAGTCCAGGTTCAGCGCGAACATCTCGTGTCAGCACCAGGCGGAGATGGCGGACGCGAACCCACAATTCTATAAAAGCGAGTCATAAGACTATTTCGGGGAGCGGTGAACGGCTTGGAACACCGAAGGTATGCCGCGACAAAAGCCTGAAGTTTTTCTCGGAAATACACGCCTGGATGTGGATTAGGGCAGCGTTGTCGTGCTTGTGCTTGCGTTGCGAGCAGGCAACCAGTGTTTCTTGCAGTGTCGAGCAGTAACAGATGGTGGCGCGAGAGCAATATGTGACTTTTAGATCATGGCTACACAGCTTACACCTCCGCAGGCATGTTGGAACAAGCCCCGCCATGCCGTGAGCCGAAAAAAAGGAAGAAACGCATCAACCAAGGACGGTCGTAAACGTCACTGAAAACAGCAAAATCTGACCTGCCGGCAGGTAATGCAACAGCCTGGAAAATGTGATTCGTTTCTCGAAAAACTGATTAGCGCTCGTGAAAGTAGACTTGAAGCCCATTCGGATTCGACCTTTTGGGAATTGTGAGCTTCCAACAAAAAAGTTTCCCCCACAATTAATAAACATGCATTTTCGCTGCCAATTCCAGATCTGGCCGACACAAAAAAACAGCGTCTCAGTTTGCGAATTATTTTGACGCATGAACATACGCGAATAATATCTACCATGCATCATCGCAAAGCAGGAGAGTTTACGCGTCGTTTGCATCCATCGCAGCGACTTAACATACATAATTGACTTTTGACTGATATTCCGGCGGACATAGGGTCGACAGCCATGCGAGGTGGAATTTTTCTGGTCCCGTCGTCCTCAACGCGACGCGTTCGCGCCAAAATTCCCAGGATCTCATGTAACCGGACGGACCGATTTTAGGTGATGTGGAGGCAAATCGGTCCGTAACACTATTTTGCCCGGAATAACCACTTCTGAGCACCCAAGTTAATTCGGCCGACTAACTAAAACCTGTGCAACTTGGAGGTCAGGGGTTCGAATCCTCACTGAGGCAGCTCCGGCGCATTTAGTGGTGCGTGCTCAGCGGCCTAGGCGGATGTCTCGGGCTCTTCGTCCCCCCTCCACGAGGCCAGGTTTTAGTTACGTTAAATAGTGCCGGAACCTTTTGCCGCCTGATGGCCGAATTAACTTGGGTGCTCGGAAGTGGTTATTCCGGGCAAAATAGTGTTACGGACCGATTTGCCTCAGGCGGAAAAAGGTTCCGGCACTATTTAACGTAACTGTAGCTTAGAATGTATGATAGGCCATATGCCCCTTCTCTGGGCTATGTGCTACATATACTCCCAACGGAGTTGTGTTCCTAATTAATTAATTCATTAATTATTCATTATTGTTATTAAATTATTTAAATTTACTTTTGTTTATTTATTTCAATTTTAATTTATGCTTTAATACTTATTACTTTTCTTTTAACCCTTATACGTGAAGTGTGTGTGTTCTCGTTATCCTTCTTAATTTTGTTTTCTCTATAAAATGTTTTGGTTTGTTACCATCTGTCTTTCTCCATGCAGGCCGGCCGGTCTTCCTACGGCTCTTGCGATCTTCGCATATATTTTCCTCTCAGACAACTACCCTGGTCATTCTGGACGTTGGATCGCCATGCGTCCAGGAATAGTTGTCTCACTTAGCATGAAATATATGCATGTTTAGCATGCTGCATAACAGCTAGGGCGCCTTAATTTTACAGTACTATGTCCGTTCATTTAGCTATACCCCAACGCTTACGGGCAGCTACCGAAGACGCCCCATAGCGCATGATGGACATTCATACATTCGTTCATTCATTCATTCACGCGCCTCCATTGGTAAAGTCACGCCCGGGGTATAGTAGATACCTTTCATCCCTTATCGGTGCACAGCAAGGAGGGGCCCGCAGGGACAACCCCGCCCTTCTCTCATTGCCTTGAAAGGTAGGCCACAGGTTCAATTAAACTGTTCGCTGGGAGAGTCTAGCAACTCCTGTGGGTGCAATAAAGCTTGGACATACGTTGTGGGTACATACGGGGTGACATATATAGCTTGATGGCCCGTGGCTGGCTAGGGCGCCCGTGGGCGCTGGGCCGCATACATGCGTCCGTCGACACATATGTAATCCGCTCTTGCACCTCCTTGAAATCGCTGCAGCTCCTTCGGTGAATTCTCTACATGGCCCAGAGTAGCCTCTGGCAGTCTGGTGACCACGGCAACTCAGCCACCAATATAGATAAACACTTGCATTGGGCCAACAGCTGAGCCATCACCGCCACCATACGTACACGAACCAGTGTGTTGGAAACACCTCCAGCCACTTCCCTACTCAGCCAATTATCAACTCATCTCGCAGGAACGACAACAGCGAAGTGCCGGCTGCCAGTATGTCATCCGCGCTGACGTGTTCGAGGGGCGAGTGGCTGATCCCCCCCAGGCAGCGCACAAAGAGCATGCCGATGCGGGTGACATCTGCCATGGCCATCCCGTCATGGCCCGCACCGCTCACCATCACAGGCGCCACGGGCTCGTTGCTGTCTGCCTCTATGCCAGCAGGGGTAGCTGGCAGTGGTGCGGCTGGCTTGCCGTCCCCCCTTGCAGCGGTCAGGCGGTTGCCTGCCAGCGCTGCCTGTGACAGCTGCTGGAGCAAGGGCGCGTCGCATGGGACGGCGGGCGCATCGTGCTGCGAACGCCAGCATTGGTAGCGCGAAAAGAATGGTGACAAGCGTTGGGGGGGGGGCAGGGCGGCATGACAAGCGTGGGAAGGGGGGGGGCGGCATGCCGCAGGGCGGGAATGGCCATCAGGTTACTGGGCCAGAGCCGATGCTTGGAGGAGCGCACGTGGTTGGAAGAATAGGTACTACTGCTCAAAACAGCACCATGACTGTTAACTATTCATGGGCGCGCACACACGCGCACATACCTTGGTGACTACATCGCAAGTCACCCCTCTGCGACCGCAGATGGCCTCGTATCGTTTGCGTATGTCGGCAATCACTTTGGTGCGGCGCTTGTCGTTTTGCGAACGCACATCGAGTGTGAACTCAGCCTGGGGGGCCCACCCACGCACAAGGGGAACCAGCCACATGTAAAAGGGGTTGACCGCAAGCGGAGAAGAAAAGGGCAGCACAGGCGTAAGCACCGGCGAGGTGTTAGGCGAGGGGATGTCCGTGCCATTACCCAGACACATATGCCATGATACGCAACGTGGATGCGGAAGGGCGTTGCATTGCCACACAGGATGGTTTCGCCGCGCAGCCAAAATGCTCAAGTACAGCAGCAGGCAGGGGAGCCAGTCAGATTGAAACCGATGGCGGAAAACACCATCCATTTGAATAGCTCCACATGCCGGAGCTCCAGGGGACAAGCGGGTCAGGGATCAGCGGGTCCGTCGCTTTCAATGCGGGATTGTACGCTCAGTCGCCGCGCTGGCGACAAGCCAGCTGCCGTACAGGCAACAGCCGGCCCTGGTTTTGGTGCAGCGGCGGCAGCAGCAAACACTGCCTGCCGCACATCATACCTTACATCTGCCAGAACACATGATGGGTGGGATGCCAGGTCAGCAAAGTTGCTTCCAAACCTGTTACCATGATTGAGCAGTCCCCCTTCGTACTAATCCTCGCCTTCCCCCCCCCCGGGTCCCCCCCCCCCACTGCCGCGCACCTTTCCAGGGATAACGTTGCTGGCACCCGGCCACAGCGCCAGCACACCGGTCGTGCAGACCAGGCCGTCCGCGGCACCCTCCTCCCCCATGCCCCGACACACCTGCTCCGCGGCAAAAACCATCTCTGCGGCGGCTGCCCCCGCGTCGCGCCGCAGAGCCATGGGCACTGTGCCCGCGTGGCCCTGTTCGCCGACCACCGACACGGCCAGGCGCGTTTGGCCCGCAATCGCAGACACCACCCCCAGGGGCACGCCGGCCGCCTCCAGCACGGGTCCCTGCTCGATGTGGAGCTCTACGTAGGCGTGGAGGCGGGAGGGTGCGTATGCCAACGTGCGGAACCACGCGGGGGACGGCGCCTGCCCGTTCTGCTGAAGCACTTGCTCAAGGGACACGCCCCTGTTGGAGTTGGTGGCCGTGCCAGCACACAGGAGAAGGGCGGTGCGCAGGGGGAGGTTTTGTTTCAGCATCCATCAAATCGCAGCACACGGCAGCGCATGCTCGCCGGGTGACCATGAGAGCACCAGGGGCAGCAGGAGCGTACCCACGCCCATAGTGATGGCCACACACAGGCTTTGTCAACACGCGAGCATGGTGGGTGGTGGCATGCGTGCATGCCGTGCGTATTACGCGTGACAGGCGATGGACCCAGCAGGGAGCCACCCCCTCTCCTACCCCTCCCCACGCCCCCTCCACCTCCTCGCCACCCACTCTCCAACCCCTCTCCAACCCCTCCCCCCCCACCCCCAGCCCCTCTCCAGCCCCTCTCCACCCCCTCGCCACCCCGTCGCCACCCCCTCCTCACCCCCTGACATCGTCAATGGGCTCATCCTGCCATGTGGACAATCACAAGCTGGCATCGCCTGGCATGTCAATGGGCCTGGCGCACCAAGAATGGCCAACAGCAAGACCGTACCCTACCGTGTCACGCGACTCATCGCAATAATGGGCCATGCCGCTGCTTCTGCCGCCATTAAACACGTAGAGCCTGCTCCCCGATTTGCTGATGCAGGCTATGTCGAGCAAGGTGCTGTCGATGTGGTGACCCTTGTGGCGGCGACCACCCGTAAGCGCTAAAATGCTGCTTGCGCCAGAGGAAACAACAAAGTAGCCGACTGAAACCTCACTAGAAACGATGCCAAAGCTCCCACCATTTGATTACCGTCCTCATGGGCAGGCGATCGCCCGCTGGGAACGCTTGCCCTGCCCAACCGGGAAGGTGTGCCGTGAGGCGCCAAGTCACGCCACAAAGCAGATGCACACGCACACGCACACGCACACGCACACGCACACGCACACGCACACGCACACGCACACGCACACGCACACGCACACGCACACGCACACGCACACGCACACGCACACGCACACGCACACGCACACGCACACGCACACGCACACGCACACGCACACGCACACGCACACGCACACGAACACGCACACGCACACGCACACGCACACGCACACGCACACGCACACGCACGCGCACACGCACACGCACACGCACACGCACACGCACACAAAATAGTATAGTGACCACAGACACACAACCATGTTATGCCGCACGAACCTGTCGTCCTGGTTCTGCAGCACACCAGGCGTGAGCGTGCCAGCCAGCGCGCGGCTACCCAGAAAGGTGGACTGGAAGCGCACGCCTTCCTCGTCAGCAAATGCAACCACCTCCAGCGGGCGGGATAGCCGGCACGAGCCCGCGCCCCCGCAGGACACCAGAAGCGCCTTCACTGCGCCGATGGCTGCCACCACGCCCAGCGCACCGTCAAACTTGCCCGCGTCGCGCACCGTGTCCTGGCGGGGAGAGTTGCGCGCACCGTGGGACAGGTGGCGGCGGAGTCATGACAGGTGCAACAGATGCGGGGTAAAAGGGGGGAGGGGGGGGAAGGGGGGGAAGGTGGGAAAAGGTGGGGAAGGGTGGGGAAGGGTGGGGAAGGGGGGGAAGGGGGGGAAGGGGGGGGAAGGGGGGGAAGGTGGGGGAAGGTGGGGAAGGTGGGGGAAGGGGGGGAAGGGGGAAGGGGGGAAGGGGGGGGAAGGGGGGGGGGGGGGGAAGGGGGGGAAGGGTGGGGAAGGGGGGGAAGGGTGGGGAAGGGGGGGAAGGGTGGGGAAGGGTGGGGAAGGGTGGGGAAGGGTGGGGAAGGGTGGGGAAGGGGGGGAAGGGGGGGGAAGGGTGGGGCAGGGGGGGGAAGGGGGGGGAAGGGTGGGGAAGGGTGGGGAAGGGGGGGGAAGGGGGGAAGGGGGGGAAGGGTGGGAAGGGTGGGGAAGGGGGGGGAAGGGGGGGAAGGGGGGGGAAGGGGGGGAAGGGGGGGAAGGGGGGGGAAGGGGGGGAAGGGGGGGAAGGGGGGGAAGGGGGGGGAAGGGGGGGAAGGGGGGAAGGGGGGAAGGGGGGGGAAGGGGGGAAGGGGGGGGAAGGGGGGAAGGGGGGGAAGGGGGGGAAGGGGGGGGAAGGGGGGGAAGGGGGGAAGGGTGGGGAAGGGGGGGAAGGGGGGGAAGGGGGGGGAAGGGGGGAAGGGGGGAAGGGGGAAGGGGGGAAGGGGGGGAAGGGGGGGAAGGGTGGGGAAGGGGGGAAGGGGGGGAAGGGGGGGAAGGGGGGGAAGGGGGGGAAGGGGGGGAAGGGGGGAAGGGGGGGGGGGGGGGGAAGGGGGGAAGGGGGGGAAGGGGGGAAGGGGGGGAAGGGGGGGGAAGGGGGGGAAGGGTGGGGAAGGGGGAAGGGGGGGAAGGGGGGAAGGGGGGGAAGGGGGGAAGGGGGGGAAGGGGGAAGGGGGGGAAGGGGGGAAGGGTGGGGAAGGGTGGGGAAGGGTGGGAAGGTGGGGAAGGGTGGGGAAGGGTGGGGAAGGGTGGGAAGGTGGGGAAGGGGTGGGAAGGGGGGGAAGGGTGGGAAGGGTGGGAAGGTGGGAAGGGTGGGAAGGGTGGGGGGAAGGGTGGGAAGGGTGGGAAGGGTGGGAAGGGTGGGAAGGGTGGGAAGGGTGGGGAAGTGTGGGGAAGGTGGGAAGGTGGGGAAGGTGGGGAAGGGTGGGAAGGGTGGGGAAGGGGGGAAGGGGTGGGGAAGGGGGGAAGGGGGGGAAGGGGGGGAAGGGTGGGAAGGGGGGGAAGGGGGGAAGGGTGGGAAGGGGGGGAAGGTGGGGAAGGGGGGGAAGGGGGGGGAAGGGGGGGAAGGGTGGGGAAGGTGGGGAAGGGTGGGGAAGGGTGGGAAGGGGTGGGAAGGGGGGAAGGGGGGAAGGGGGAAGGGGGGAAGGGGGGAAGGGGGGGGAAGGGTGGGGAAGGGGGGAAGGGTGGGAAGGGTGGGGAAGGGTGGGAAGGGTGGGAAGGGTGGAAGGGTGGGAAGGGTGGGAAGGGTGGGAAGGGTGGGGAAGGGTGGGGAAGGGTGGGAAGGGTGGGAAGGGTGGGAAGGGGGAAGGGTGGGGAAGGGTGGGAAGGTGGGAAGGGTGGGAAGGGTGGGAAGGGTGGGAGGGTGGGAAGGGGTGGAAGGGGGGGAAGGGGAAGTGGGGAAGGGGGGGAAGGGGGGGAAGGGGGGGGAAGGGGGGGAAGGTGGGGGGAAGGGGAAGGGGGGGAAGGGGGGGAAGGGGGGGAAGGGGGGGAAGGGGGGAAGGGGGGGAAGGGGAAGGGGGGAAGGGGGGAAGGGGGGAAGGTGGGGGAGGTGGAGGGGGGGAAGGGTTGGAAGTGAAGGGAAGGGAGGTGGGGAAGGTGGGGAAGGGGGGAAGGGGGGAAGGGGGGGAAGGGGGGGAAGGGGGGGAAGGGGGGGGGGGGGAAGGTGGGGAAGGGGGGAAGTGGGGAAGGGGGGGAAGGGGGGGGAAGGGGGGAAGGGGGGAGGGGGGGAAGGGGGGGAAGGGGGGGAAGGGTGGGGAAGGGGGGGAAGGGGGGAAGGGGGGGAAGGGGGGAAGGGGGGGAAGGGGGGGAAGGGGGGAAGGGGGAAGGGGGGAAGGGGGGAAGGGGGGGAGGGGGGGGAAGGGGGGAAGGGTGGGAAGGGGGGGGAAGGGGGGAAGGGGGGAAGGGGGGGGAAGGGGTGGGAAGGGTGGGGAAGGGTGGGAAGGGTGGGAAGGGGGGGAAGGGGGGGAAGGGGGGGGAAGGGGGGGAAGGGGGGAAGGGGGGGAAGGGGGGGAAGGGGGGAAGGGTGGGAAGGGTGGGAAGGGGGGAAGGGGGGAAGGGGGGGAAGGGGGGAAGGGGGGGAAGGGTGGGAAGGGGGGAAGGGGGGGAAGGGGTGGGAAGGGTGGGAAGGGGGGGAAGGTGGGAAGGGGGGGAAGGGGGGGGGGAAGGGGGGGAAGGGGGGAAGGGGGGAAGGTGGGAAGGGGGGAAGGGTGGGAAGGGGTGGGAAGGGTGGGAAGGGTGGGAAGGGGGGAAGGGGGGAAGGGGGGGAAGGGGGGGAAGGGGGGAAGGGGGGGAAGGGGGGAAGGGGGGGAAGGGGGGGAGGGGGGGGAAGGTGGGGAAGGGGGGAAGGGGGGGAAGGGTGGGGGAAGGGTGGGGAAGGG
>RPFO01001996.1:0-84762 GCA_009746045.1 Mesostigma viride
TAAGCGTAAGCGTAAGCGTAAGCGTAAGCGTAAGCGTAAGCGTAAGCGTAAGCGTAAGCGTAAGCGTAAGCGTAAGCGTAAGCGTAAGCGTAAGCGTAAGCGTAAGCGTAAGCGTAAGCGTAAGCGTAAGCGTAAGCGTAAGCGTAAGCGTAAGCGTAAGCGTAAGCGTAAGCGTAAGCGTAAGCGTAAGCGTAAGCGTAAGCGTAAGCGTAAGCGTAAGCGTAAGCGTAAGCGTAAGCGTAAGCGTAAGCGTAAGCGTAAGCGTAAGCGTAAGCGTAAGCGTAAGCGTAAGCGTAAGCGTAAGCGTAAGCGTAAGCGTAACCGTAAGCGTAAGCGTAACCGTAAGCGTAACCGTAAGCGTAAGCGTAACCGTAAGAGGGATGGAGGGATGGAGGGAGGGAGGGAGGGAGGGATGGATGGAGGGGAGGGAGGGAGGGAGGGAGGGAGGGAGGGAGGGAGGGAGGGAGGGAGGGGGGAGGGAGGGAGGGAGGAGGGAGGGAGGGAGGGAGGAGGGAGGGAGGGAGGGAGGGAGGAGGGAGGGAGGGAGGAGGGAGGGAGGGAGGGAGGGAGGGAGGGAGGGAGGGAGGGAGGGAGAGGGAGAGGGAGAGGGAGAGGGAGAGGGAGAGGAGAGGGAGAGGGAGAGGGAGAGGGAGAGGGAGAGGGAGAGGGAGAGGGAGAGGGAGAGGGAGAGGGAGAGGGAGAGGGAGAGGGAGAGGGAGAGGGAGAGGAGAGGGAGAGGGAGAGGGAGAGGGAGAGGGAGAGAGAGAGAGAGAGAGAGAGAGGGAGAGAGAGAGAGAGAGAGAGAGGAGAGAGAGAGAGAGAGAGAGAGGAGAGAGAGAGAGAGAGAGAGAGGGAGGAGGGAGGGAGGGAGGAGAGGGAGAGGAGAGGGAGAGGGAGAGAGGGAGGGAGAGGGAGAGGGAGAGGGAGAGGGAGAGGGAGAGGGAGAGGGAGAGGGAGAGGGAGGGTTTAGCCACATCGTGTTTTGTTCTTGGATTGATGACGCACCGCACGCAACGCTCGTGACCTGCACCCGCAGGCGAAAAAGAACGAACCACAATGATAGCATGGTTGTGAGTGACAATTGACGACATCACGCTACAAGGAGCATGACGCAAAAGGGATTAAAAATCGGCATGAAAAACCTGGTGAAAAATAAGAGGGAGAGGGGGGGAGAGGGAGAGGGAGAGAGAGTCGTCGTTCAGGAAGCCGGCATGACGCAAAATGGGATGAATACTCAACATGACAGGTGAAAAAACATGAGAAAAACAACGTACATAAAATCCCGCAACTCACTCTTGTTGTTGCTGATGCTGCTGTCGTTGTTCTTGTTGTCAGGCCCGTTGTTCTTGATTTAATGATGTAAGTGCTGCTCGTACGCAACGCTCGTGACCTGCACCCGCAGGCGAAAAAGAACGAACCACAATGATAGTATTGTTGTGAGTGACAATTGACGACATCACGCTACAAGGAGCATGACGCAAAAGGGATTTAAAATCGGCATGAAAAACCTGGTGAAAAATAAGAGGGAGAGGGGGGGAGAGGGAGAGGGAGAGAGAGTCGTCGTTCAGGAAGCCGTCATGACGCAAAATGGGATGAATACTCAACATGCCAGGTGAAAAAAAAAATAGAAAAACCACGTACGTAAAATCCCGCAACTCACTCTTGTTGGAGCTGATGCTGCTGTCGTTGTTGTTGTTGTCAGGCCCGTTGTTCTTGATTTCCAAAGAAGAAAGCCGTGAAGCTGCTCGTACGCATTATGGGGGCTGCACCCGCAGGCGAAAAAGAACGTGGACCACAGTCGGTCACTGGACGTGCGGTGGCGGGCGTGGTGGGCGCATCCGGCGGTGCGCGCCTGCAAAACACCGCATCAATTACCTGGGCGGGCTGGGTGCGCACCTTCCAAAGTCCCTGGTGTGTGTCAGTGCAGCGTCGACATGGCATGCGAGGATATGTGCGTACGTACGACGAATCATGTGAAACGACTGGTCCAACCTGAAAAATTTTAAATTTTTGCCGTGTCCAGTAACGGTCCTAGGTTGCACCCGCGGGACGTTCCGACAGCTGTACAGAAAAGATCACAAAGATACGCCGCGCAACGACGCCTGTGCCCGGCAAATCATTTGTGAGCCCGGAACTGAACAGTCACTGCAAATGTCGAGTATTTATTGCTCCATCCCCACAAAAAAGCGTTCCGGACCTGTTCGAAGCGAAGAGCACTGACAGGGATCGGACCCGAGCCAGATTTGTGTGCGGACCATGATGGCTGGCCTCCCTCACTCCGCAACCTCACTCTGGACGCAGGTTCGATCCTGTCAGTGCTATTCGCTTCGAACAGTTCCGGAACGCTTTTTTTGGGGGGGTGGAGCAATAGATTTTCGACGTTTGTAGTGACTGTTCAGTTCCCGACTCACATTTGCCGGGCACTGGCGTCATTCCGCGGCGTATCTTTCTGATCTATTCTGTACAGCTGCCGGAACGTCCCGCGGGTGCAACCTAGGACCGTTACTGGACACGGCAAAAATTCAAAATTTTTTTAGGTTGGACCAGTCGTTTCACACCAAACGACTTTTTGCACCAATAGGAGTCGACACTGCGTGTTCAGACTCCCAAGTACTCGGGCACCCACACCTGCCGGGGGAGTACATTGTAATGCTATTCACTAGAACAGTTCCGGATGTAGCGTTAGTGATGATGTTGTACAATATATTTCAATCACGTTTGTCAGAGTGTGCGTTTTTCCGACATGTAGGGCAGGTTGTACAACATTCTGTGCGCCAACCATGTGTACTACATGTATCGATTAGTATCACTACATGTATATTCCGTCATGATCGCAGGATTAGTAACTACTGGGCTACATGTTAGTGTACCCTTACTAGGCTACTATGTAGAACCTTCAGAACCTGATTCTACCTTCCAAAATTCTAATTATGCGCCATGGATCAGTTTTGAAATGTAGAACGAGCCTACGTGGAGGGCATGACATCAGTCCAGCTGGCACCGCCGCGCACCATGACCGAGGGAACACGCCGTCACGTGCATGTAATGCAATGTTTGGAGACGACGGGCATGCATGCATGGTTAATTTTTGGCGGCGAATATTTTCCGCGCCAAAAAAATTCCGCGGTACCCTCCGTACCGTGAAAAGTGGGTGCACGGTGCGCGCACCCCTTGCGGAAGTGGCCATGGCGACTGCTTTTAGACGAAACGTGACAAATCTGGCTCGCGGAAAGCAGAAAAAATGCTCGATTCTTGGAGAAAATTAGTTACTGATTCTAATTTATGGTGGGATAGTTGCGATCTATAATGTCGCGGGCTCTTTTTCTTTACCATCGGCAGGGGGGGTCCGGCCTGAATTTCTGTCGGGATGAATAAAGTATAATTGATGCCTGCAGGTGTGATTGTCGATTGTTGCCAGTTTTGATGGTCCTAATGGAAGCTAGTTTAATGATGTTTCTAAAGCCGTAAAAATTCCCGCTGCTATCTTTACCTTTCCCGTCATTTTGCGGTAAGATAACATTAGGCCTGCGCCATGCGCGCCCGACCTCTCCATGAAAGGGTGGCCTTTCTTGTGCGCCTGGGCACGAATAAATGCCCGTTATGGTACGTTCTTGTATTAAACGTCCTAAGATAGCGCTTTCCTGCTTTCTTACCTCGTTGAGCGTAAGCTTTTTGCCTTCTTTCCGGCCAGATGCAGCCATGAAGTTGCGGGTCCTGGCGCTGCATCGCTGGATTCCTGGATGTTTTTAAGCAAGTTCGTCTGTGACGTGGCTGGCTTGCTGCAGCGCGTGGCCCACAACCTGTCGGGAAGGTGTAATGCTTTTATTTCCATGCTTCTCTGAAATTTCTTTTGCTTTATAGACAGTTGTGTTCGAGGAAATTCACGCGGTCTTCCTAAGCAGCGGCATCATTTTCCCCAGACACTGACGAGCTGGCACCTGTCTCCTAAAGAGAGCGGCTCGTGCTTGTTAGAAAGGAGGCAGTGTGCATTTTGCGGGACACAATGCTTTGGTGGCACATGCGTCAGGTAGGCTGTTCCAATGGTCTCTTCACCTTTCCCACTGAGTAAATGTTAGCATTTGTCATGCTAACCAGAGCAGCTAGCCACAGGTTGGCTGGATAAAAAGTCAGCTTATTTTCTCTTTATATACTGCGTGTGTGGTCCTCCACGTGTCCGGCTTGTTGGGCATTTTGGAAGAGGGTTTATAATGTGTTGTTGGGTGGAACAACTTGGTTGTTGGCACAAAATCACACATTATTAGCCTGAGATAGGCATGACATATGCTGCTCAGGCGTGTCGTCCTACCAGCCTTGTTGTTAAGGGTAGACTCACAAGGCTGGCTGTGCCGATGGAGGGGTGGGGCGTGCTAGCCCCCCCCCACACCCACGCATGCATGCTAGCCCACCCCCACACCCACGCATGCATGCTAGCCCCGGCCCCGGCCCCCCCACACCCACGCATGCATGCTAGCCCCCCCCACACCCACGCATGCATGCTAGCCCACACTCACACCCACGCATGCATGCTAGCCCACCCCCACACCCACGCATGCATGCTAGCCCCCCCACACACCCACGCATGCATGCCAGCCCCCCCACACACCCACGCATGCATGACCGCCCCCCCCCACACCCACGCATGCATGCTAGCCCACCCCCACACCCACGCATGCATGCTAGCCCCCCCACACACCCACGCATGGATGCCAGCCCCCACACACACCCACGCATGCATGACAGCCCCCCCACACACCCACGCATGCATGCTAGCCCCCCACACACACCCACGCATGCATGCCAGCCCCCATACACACCCACGCATGCATGCCAGCCCCCCCCCACACTTACGCATGCATGCTAGCCCCCCACACACACCCACGCATGCATGCCAGCCCCCCCCCACACCCACGCATGCATGCCAGCCCCCCCCCACACTTACGCATGCATGCTAGCCCCCCACACACACCCACGCATGCATGCCAGCCCCCCCCCACACCCACGCATGCAGGCTAGCCCAACCCCACACCCACGCATGCATGCCAGCCCACCCCCACACCCACACGTGCATGCCAGCCCACCCCCACACCCACGCATGCATGCCAGCCCACCCCCACACCCACGCGTGCATGCCAGCCCACCCCTAGCTTGAGCGTGCTTGTAAAGTTTTTGCATGGTTTATTAAAATGAGTGGAATATGTATTTATTGCATTAAATGTTAATTTTATTGATCATGAATGAAAATGGTCAACATTGCCGAAGTGCCCCTAAATTGCTCAATATTGTGTGCTCAAGAATTCAATGAGGATTGTCATCATGGAAACCCGCACAAATTCACGATTCCGGGCATGCATGTGAAAGTATCAAGAACAATTTTCAATTAAGAATGGTATCTCATTGTTCCATGAATCAATATGACTCCATGTACGTAGACAAGCCATGATGACCCCATGGGAGCCTAAATCCTCATCATTAAATACATAAATGCCACCCATGTACGTAGACGGGCCATGATGACACCAATGGAGCCTGAATCCTCATCATTAATTACATAAATGCCAACCATGTACATAGACAAGCCATGATGACACCATGGGAGCCTGAATCCTCATCATTAAATACATAAATGCCAACCATGTACGTAGGCCAGCCATGATGACACTATGGGAGCCTGAATCCTCATCATTAATTTCATACATGCCAACAACACGTAGACGGGCCATAATGACACCACGGGAGCCTGAATCCTCATCATTTATTTTATGAGACATCCATGTACGTAGGCCAGCCATGATGACACCATGGGAGCCTGAATCCTCCACATTTTTTTTCTGAGACATCCATGTACGTAGGCCAGCCATGATGACACCATGGGAGCCTGAATCCTCATCATTAAATACATACATGCCATCCATGTACGTAGACAGGCCATGATGACACCATGGGAGCCTGAATCCTCATCATTAATTACATAAATGCCAACCATGTACGTAGACGGGCCATGATGACACCATGGGAGCCTGAATCCTCATCATTTTTTTTATGAGACATCCATGTACGTAGGCCAGCCATGATGACACCATGGGAGCCTGAATCCTCGTCATTTTTTTTTCTTTGACATCCATATACGTAGACGGGCCATGATGACACCATGGGAGCCTGAATCCTCATCATTAATTACATACATGCCATCCATGTACGTAGACGGGCCATGATGACACCATGGGAGCCTGAATCCTCATCATTTACTATTCCTTGACATCCATGTACGTAGGCCAGCCATGGAGACATTATGGGAGCCTGAATCCTCCTCGTTAATTACATAAATGCCAACCATGTACGTAGACAAGCCATGATGACACCATGGGAGCCTGAATCCTCATCATTTACTATTCCTTGACATCCATGTACGTAGACGGGCCATGATGACACCATGGGAGCCTGAATCCTCATCATTAATTACATGGATGGCATTTATGTATTTAATGATGAGGATTCAGGCTCCCATGGTGTCTCCATGGCTGGCCTACGTACATGGATGTCAAGGAATAGTAAATGATGAGGATTCAGGCTCCCATGGTGTCATCATGGCCTGTCTACGTACATGGATGGCATGTATGTAATTAATGATGAGGATTCAGGCTCCCATGGTGTCATCATGGCTTGTCTACGTACATGGTTGGCATTTATGTAATTAATGAGGAGGATTCAGGCTCCCATGGTGTCATCATGGCTTGTCTACGTACATGGTTGGCATTTATGTAATTAATGATGAGGATTCAGGCTCCCATGGTGTCTCCATGGCTGGCCTACGTACATGGATGTCAAGGAATAGTAAATGAGGAGGATTCAGGCTCCCATGGTGTCATCATGGCCCGTGTACGTACATGGATGGCATGTATGTAATTAATGAGGAGGATTCAGGCTCCCATGGTGTCATCATGGCTGGCCTACGTACATGGATGTCAAAGAAAAAGAAATGATGAGGATTCAGGCTCCCATGGTGTCATCATGGCTGGCCTACGTACATGGATGTCTCATAAAATAAATGATGAGGATTCAGGCTCCCATGGTGTCATCATGGCTTGTCTACCTACATTGTTGGCATGTATGTAATTAATGATGAGGATTCAGGCTCCCATGGTGTCTCCATGGCTGGCCTACGTACATGAATGGCATTTATGTAATTAATGATGAGGATTCAGGCTCCCATGGGGTCATCATGGCTTGTCTACGTACATGGTTGGCATTTATGTAATTAACGAGGAGGATTCAGGCTCCCATGGTGTCTCCATGGCTGGCCTACGTACATGGATGTCAAGGAATAGTAAATGATGAGGATTCAGGCTCCCATGGTGTCATCATGGCCCGTGTACGTACATGGATGGCATGTATGTAATTAATGATGAGGATTCAGGCTCCCATGGTGTCATCATGGCCCGTCTACGTACATGGATGTCAAAGAAAAAAAAATGATGAGGATTCAGGCTCCCATGGTGTCATCATGGCTGGCCTACGTACATGGATGTTTCATAAAAAAAATGATGAGGATTCAGGCTCCCATGGTGTCATCATGGCCCGTCTACGTACATGGTTGGCATTTATGTAATTAATGAAGAGGATTCAGGCTCCCATGGTGTCATCATGGCCCGTCTACGTACATGGATGTCAAGGAATAGTAAATGATGAGGATTCAGGCTCCCATGGGGTCATCATGGCTTGTCTACGTACATGGTTGGCATTTATGTAATTAACGAGGAGGATTCAGGCTCCATTGGTGTCATCATGGCTGGCCTACGTACATGGATGTCAAGGAATAGTAAATGATGAGGATTCAGGCTCCCATGGTGTCATCATGGCTTGTCTACGTACATGGTTGGCATTTATGTAATTAATGAGGAGGATTCAGGCTCCCATGGTGTCTCCATGGCTGGCCTACGTACATGGATGGCATTTATGTATTTAATGATGAGGATTCAGGCTCCCATGGTGTCATCATGGCTTGTCTACCTACATGGTTGGCATTTATGTAACCTGAATCCTCTCATTAAGAAAATGAAGAGGATTCAGGCTCCATTGGTGTCATCATGGCTGGCCTACGTACATGGATGTCAAGGAATAGTAAATGATGAGGATTCAGGCTCCCATGGTGTCATCATGGCCCGTCTACGTACATGGATGTCAAGGAATAGTAAATGATGAGGATTCAGGCTCCCATGGGGTCATCATGGCTTGTCTACGTACATGGTTGGCATTTATGTAATTAACGAGGAGGATTCAGGCTCCATTGGTGTCATCATGGCTGGCCTACGTACATGGATGTCAAGGAATAGTAAATGATGAGGATTCAGGCTCCCATGGTGTCATCATGGCTTGTCTACGTACATGGTTGGCATTTATGTAATTAATGAGGAGGATTCAGGCTCCCATGGTGTCATCATGGCCCGTCTACGTACATGGATGGCATTTATGTAATTAATGATGAGGATTCAGGCTCCCATGGGGTCATCATGGCTTGTCTACGTACATGGTTGGCATTTATGTAATTAATGAGGAGGATTCAGGCTCCCATGGTGTCTCCATGGCTGGCCTACGTACATGGATGTCAAGGAATAGTAAATGATGAGGATTCAGGCTCCCATGGTGTCATCATGGCCTGTCTACGTACATGGATGGCATGTATGTAATTAATGATGAGGATTCAGGCTCCCATGGTGTCATCATGGCTTGTCTACGTACATGGATGGCATGTATGTAATTAATGATGAGGATTCAGGCTCCATTGGTGTCATCATGGCTGGCCTACGTATGTACATGGATGTCAAAGAAAAAAAAAATGATGAGGATTCAGGCTCCCATGGTGTCATCATTGCCCGTGTATGTACATGGTTGGCATTTATGTAATTAATGATGAGGATTCAGGCTCCATTGGTGTCATCATTGCCCGTGTATGTACATGGTTGGCATTTATGTATGTAATTAATGATGAGGATTCAGGCTCCATTGGTGTCATCATGGCTGGCCTACGTATGTACATGGATGTCAAAGAAAAAAAAATGATGAGGATTCAGGCTCCCATGGTGTCATCATGGCCCGTCTACGTACATGGATGTCAAGGAATAGTAAATGATGAGGATTCAGGCTCCCATGGTGTCAGATGTCATGGCCTGTCTACGTACATGGATGGCATGTATGTAATTAATGATGAGAATTCAGGCTCCATTGGTGTCATCATGGCTGGCCTACGTATGTACATGGATGTCAAAGAAAAAAAAATGATGAGGATTCAGGCTCCCATGGTGTCATCATGGCCCGTCTACGTACATGGATGTCAAGGAATAGTAAATGATGAGGATTCAGGCTCCCATGGTGTCATCATGGCCTGTCTACGTACATGGATGGCATGTATGTATTTAATGATGAGGATTCAGGCTCCCATGGTGTCATCATGGCTGGCCTACGTACATGGATGTCTCAGAAAAAAAATGATGAGGATTCAGGCTCCCATGGTGTCATCATGGCTGGCCTACGTACATGGATGTCAAAGAAAAAAAAATGATGAGGATTCAGGCTCCCGTGGTGTCATTATGGCCCGTCTACGTGTTGTTGGCATGTATGAAATTAATGATGAGGATTCAGGCTCCCATAGTGTCATCATGGCTGGCCTACGTACATGGTTGGCATTTATGTAATTAATGATGAGGATTCAGGCTCCCATGGTGTCATCATTGCCCGTGTATGTACATGGTTGGCATTTATGTAATTAATGATGAGGATTCAGGCTCCATTGGTGTCATCATGGCCCGTCTACGTACATGGACCGTGGCATTTATGTATTTAATGATGAGGATTCAGGCTCCCATGGGGTCATTGATGATCATGGCATTTATGTATGTAATTAATGATGAGGATTCAGGCTCCATTGGTGTCATCATGGCTGGCCTACGTACATGGATGTCAAGGAATAGTAAATGATGAGGATTCAGGCTCCCATGGTGTCATCATGGCCCGTCTACGTACATGGATGGCATGTATGTAATTAATGATGAGGATTCAGGCTCCCATGGTGTCATCATGGCTTGTCTACGTACATGGATGGCATGTATGTAATTAATGATGAGGATTCAGGCTCCCATGGTGTCATCATGGCTGGCCTACGTACATGGATGTCAGAAAAAAATGATGAGGATTCAGGCTCCCATGGTGTCATCATGGCTGGCCTACGTACATGGATGTCAAGAAAAATGATGAGGATTCAGGCTCCCATGGTGTCATCATGGCCCGTCTACGTTGTTGGCATTATGTAATTAATGATGAGGATTCAGGCTCCCATGGTGTCATCATGGCTGTCTACGTACATGGTTGGCATTTATGTAATTAATGATGAGGATTCAGGCTCCCATGGTGTCATCATGGCTGTACGTACATGGTTGGCATTTATGTAATTAATGATGAGGATTCAGGCTCCCATGGTGTCATCATGGCCCGTCTACGTACATGGATGGCATTATGTAATTAATGATGAGGATTCAGGCTCCCATGGTGTCATTGGCTGATACATGGCATATGTATGTAATTAATGATGAGGATTCAGGCTCCATGGTGTCATCATGGCTGGCCTACGTATGTACATGGATGTCAAAGAAAAAGAAATGATGAGGATTCAGGCTCCCATGGTGTCATCATGGCTGGCCTACGTACATGGATGTCAAGGAATAGTAAATGATGAGGATTCAGGCTCCCATGGTGTCATCATGGCCCGTGTACGTACATGGATGGCATGTATGTAATTAATGATGAGGATTCAGGCTCCCATGGTGTCATCATGGCTGGCCTACGTACATGGATGTCAAAGAAAAAAAATGATGAGGATTCAGGCTCCCATGGTGTCATCATGGCCCGTCTACGTACATGGATGTCAAAAATAAATGATGAGGATTCAGGCTCCCATGGTGTCATCATGGCTGTCTACGTACATGGGCATGTATGTAATTAATGATGAGGATTCAGGCTCCCATGGTGTCATCATGGCTGGCCTACGTACATGGATGGCATTTATGTAATTAATGATGAGGATTCAGGCTCCCATGGTGTCATCATGGCCCGTCTACGTACATGGATGGCATTTATGTAATTAATGATGAGGATTCAGGCTCCCATGGTGTCATCATGGCTGTCTACGTACATGGATGGCATTATGTAATTAATGATGAGGATTCAGGCTCCCATGGTGTCATCATGGCCCGTCTACGTACATGGATGGCATTTATGTAATTAATGATGAGGATTCAGGCTCCCATGGGTCATCATGGCTTGTCTACGTACATGGTTGGCATTTATGTAATTAATGAGGAGGATTCAGGCTCCCATGGTGTCTCATGGCTGGCCTACGTACATGGATGTCAAGGAATAGTAAATGATGAGGATTCAGGCTCCCATGGTGTCATCATGGCCCGTCTACGTACATGGATGGCATTTATGTAATTAATGATGAGGATTCAGGCTCCCATGGTGTCATCATGGCTTGTCTACGTACATGGTTGGCATTTATGTAATTAATGAGGAGGATTCAGGCTCCCATGGTGTCATCATGGCTGGCCTACGTACATGGATGTCAAGGAATAGTAAATGATGAGGATTCAGGCTCCCATGGTGTCATCATGGCTGTCTACGTACATGGATGGCATGTATGTAATTAATGATGAGGATTCAGGCTCCCATGGTGTCATCATGGCTTGTCTACGTACATGGATGGCATGTATGTAATTAATGATGAGGATTCAGGCTCCATGGTGTCATCATGGCTGGCCTACGTATGTACATGGATGTCAAGAAAAAATGATGAGGATTCAGGCTCCCATGGTGTCATCATGGCCCGTGTACGTACATGGTTGCCATTTATGTAATTAATGATGAGGATTCAGGCTCCCATGGTGTCATCATGGTGTATACATGGTTGGCATTGTATGTAATTAATGATGAGGATTCAGGCTCCCATGGTGTCATCATGGCTGGCCTACGTATGTACATGGATGTCAAGAAAAAAATGATGAGGATTCAGGCTCCCATGGTGTCATCATGGCCCGTCTACGTACATGGATGTCAAGGAATAGTAAATGATGAGGATTCAGGCTCCCATGGTGTCATCATGGCTGTCTACGTACATGGATGGCATTATGTAATTAATGATGAGGATTCAGGCTCCATGGTGTCATCATGGCTGGCCTACGTATGTACATGGATGTCAAGAAAAAAATGATGAGGATTCAGGCTCCCATGGTGTCATCATGGCCCGTCTACGTACATGGATGTCAAGGAATAGTAAATGATGAGGATTCAGGCTCCCATGGTGTCATCATGGCCTGTCTACGTACATGGATGGCATGTATGTATTAATGATGAGGATTCAGGCTCCCATGGTGTCATCATGGCTGGCCTACGTACATGGATGTCAGAAAAAAATGATGAGGATTCAGGCTCCCATGGTGTCATCATGGCTGGCCTACGTACATGGATGTCAAGAAAAAAATGATGAGGATTCAGGCTCCCATGGTGTCATCATGGCCCGTCTACGTGTTGTTGGCATGTATGAAATTAATGATGAGGATTCAGGCTCCCATGGTGTCATCATGGCTGGCCTACGTACATGGTTGGCATTTATGTAATTAATGATGAGGATTCAGGCTCCCATGGTGTCATCATGCCCGTGTATGTACATGGTTGGCATTTATGTAATTAATGATGAGGATTCAGGCTCCATGGTGTCATCATGGCCCGTCTACGTACATGGATGGCATTTATGTATTTAATGATGAGGATTCAGGCTCCCATGGTGTCATTGATGATCATGGCATTTATGTAATTAATGATGAGGATTCAGGCTCCATTGGTGTCATCATGGCTGGCCTACGTATGTACATGGATGTCAAAGAAAAAAAATGATGAGGATTCAGGCTCCCATGGTGTCATCATGGCCCGTCTACGTACATGGATGTCAAGGAATAGTAAATGATGAGGATTCAGGCTCCCATGGTGTCATCATGGCCCGTGTACGTACATGGATGGCATGTATGTAATTAATGATGAGGATTCAGGCTCCCATGGTGTCATCATGGCTGGCCTACGTACATGGATGTCAAAGAAAAAAAATGATGAGGATTCAGGCTCCCATGGTGTCATCATGGCTGGCCTACGTACATGGATGTCAAAAATAAATGATGAGGATTCAGGCTCCCATGGTGTCATCATGGCTGTCTACGTACATGTTGGCATGTATGTAATTAATGATGAGGATTCAGGCTCCCATGGTGTCATCATGGCCTGTCTACGTACATGGATGGCATGTATGTATTTAATGATGAGGATTCAGGCTCCCATGGTGTCATCATGGCTGGCCTACGTACATGGATGTCTCAGAAAAAAAATGATGAGGATTCAGGCTCCCATGGTGTCATCATGGCTGGCCTACGTACATGGATGTCAAAGAAAAAAAAATGATGAGGATTCAGGCTCCCGTGGTGTCATTATGGCCCGTCTACGTGTTGTTGGCATGTATGAAATGAATGATGAGGATTCAGGCTCCCATAGTGTCATCATGGCTGGCCTACGTACATGGTTGGCATTTATGTAATTAATGATGAGGATTCAGGCTCCCATGGTGTCATCATTGCCCGTGTATGTACATGGTTGGCATTTATGTAATTAATGATGAGGATTCAGGCTCCATTGGTGTCATCATGGCCCGTCTACGTACATGGACCGTGGCATTTATGTATTTAATGATGAGGATTCAGGCTCCCATGGGGTCATTGATGATCATGGCATTTATGTATGTAATTAATGATGAGGATTCAGGCTCCATTGGTGTCATCATGGCTGGCCTACGTATGTACATGGATGTCAAAGAAAAAAAAATGAAGAGGATTCAGGCTCCCATGGTGTCATCATGGCCCGTCTACGTACATGGATGTCAAGGAATAGTAAATGATGAGGATTCAGGCTCCCATGGTGTCAGATGTCATGGCCTGTCTACGTACATGGATGGCATGTATGTATTTAATGATGAGGATTCAGGCTCCCATGGTGTCATCATGGCTGGCCTACGTACATGGATGTCTCAGAAAAAAAATGATGAGGATTCAGGCTCCCATGGTGTCATCATGGCTGGCCTACGTACATGGATGTCTCAGAAAAAAAATGATGAGGATTCAGGCTCCCATGGTGTCATCATGGCTGGCCTACGTACATGGATGTCAAAGAAAAAAAAATGATCAGGATTCAGGCTCCCGTGGTGTCATTATGGCCCGTCTACGTGTTGTTGGCATGTATGAAATTAATGATGAGGATTCAGGCTCCCACAGTGTCATCATGGCTGGCCTACGTACATGGTTGGCATTTATGTAATTAATGATGAGGATTCAGGCTCCCATGGTGTCATCATTGCCCGTGTATGTACATGGTTGGCATTTATGTAATTAATGATGAGGATTCAGGCTCCATTGGTGTCATCATGGCCCGTCTACGTACATGGGTGGCATTTATGTATTTAATGATGAGGATTCAGGCTCCCATGGGGTCATCATGGCTTGTCTACGTACATGGAGTCATATTGATTCATGGAACAATGAGATACCATTCTTAATTGAAAATTGTTCTTGATACTTTCACATGCATGCCCGGAATCGTGAATTTGTGCGGGTTTCCATGATGACAATCCTCATTGAATTCTTGAGCACACAATATTGAGCAATTTAGGGGCACTTCGGCAATGTTGACCATTTTCATTCATGATCAATAAAATTAACATTTAATGCAATAAATACATATTCCACTCATTTTAATAAACCATGCAAAAACTTTACAAGCACGCTCAAGCTAGGGGTGGGCTGGCATGCACGCGTGGGTGTGGGGGTGGGCTGGCATGCATGCGTGGGTGTGGGGGTGGGCTGGCATGCACGTGTGGGTGTGGGGGTGGGCTGGCATGCATGCGTGGGTGTGGGGTTGGGCTAGCCTGCATGCGTGGGTGTGGGGGGGGCTGGCATGCATGCGTGGGTGTGTGTGGGGGGCTAGCATGCATGCGTAAGTGTGGGGGGGGCTGGCATGCATGCGTGGGTGTGGGGGGGGCTGGCATGCATGCGTGGGTGTGTGTGGGGGGCTAGCATGCATGCGTAAGTGTGGGGGGGGCTGGCATGCATGCGTGGGTGTGTATGGGGGCTGGCATGCATGCGTGGGTGTGTGTGGGGGGCTAGCATGCATGCGTGGGTGTGTGGGGGGGCTGTCATGCATGCGTGGGTGTGTGTGGGGGCTGGCATCCATGCGTGGGTGTGTGGGGGGGCTAGCATGCATGCGTGGGTGTGGGGGTGGGCTAGCATGCATGCGTGGGTGTGGGGGGGGCGGTCATGCATGCGTGGGTGTGTGGGGGGGCTGGCATGCATGCGTGGGTGTGTGGGGGGGCTAGCATGCATGCGTGGGTGTGGGGGTGGGCTAGCATGCATGCGTGGGTGTGAGTGTGGGCTAGCATGCATGCGTGGGTGTGGGGGGGGCTAGCATGCATGCGTGGGTGTGGGGGGGCCGGGGCCGGGGCTAGCATGCATGCGTGGGTGTGGGGGTGGGCTAGCATGCATGCGTGGGTGTGGGGGGGGGCTAGCACGCCCCACCCCTCCATCGGCACAGCCAGCCTTGTGAGTCTACCCTTAACAACAAGGCTGGTAGGACGACACGCCTGAGCAGCATATGTCATGCCTATCTCAGGCTAATAATGTGTGATTTTGTGCCAACAACCAAGTTGTTCCACCCAACAACACATTATAAACCCTCTTCCAAAATGCCCAACAAGCCGGACACGTGGAGGACCACACACGCAGTATATAAAGAGAAAATAAGCTGACTTTTTATCCAGCCAACCTGTGGCTAGCTGCTCTGGTTAGCATGACAAATGCTAACATTTACTCAGTGGGAAAGGTGAAGAGACCATTGGAACAGCCTACCTGACGCATGTGCCACCAAAGCATTGTGTCCCGCAAAATGCACACTGCCTCCTTTCTAACAAGCACGAGCCGCTCTCTTTAGGAGACAGGTGCCAGCTCGTCAGTGTCTGGGGAAAATGATGCCGCTGCTTAGGAAGACCGCGTGAATTTCCTCGAACACAACTGTCTATAAAGCAAAAGAAATTTCAGAGAAGCATGGAAATAAAAGCATTACACCTTCCCGACAGGTTGCGGGCCACGCGCTGCAGAAAGCCAGCCACGTCACAGACGATTAACTAGCTAAAAGACACCCAGGAATCCAGCGATGCAGCGCCAGGACCCGCAACTTTCTGGCTGCATCTGGCCGGAAAGAAGGCAAAAAGCTTACGCTCAACGAGGTAAGAAAGCAGGAAAACGCAAGCTTAAGACGTTTAACACAAGAACGTACCATAACGGGCATTTATTCGTGCCCAGGCGCACAAGAAAGTCCACCCTTTCATGGAGTGGTTGGGCAGTACGCATCGCGCAGGGCTAATGTTATCTTACCGCAAAATGACGGGAAAGGTAAAGATAGCAGCGGGAATTTTTACGGCTTTAGAAACATCATTAAACTAGCTTTCCTTACGACCATCAAAACTGGCAACAATCGACAATCAACCCGGCAGGCATCCAATATACTTTATTCATCCCGACAGAAATTCAGGCCGGACCCCCCCTGCCGATGGCAAAGAAAAAAAGCCCGCGACATTATAGATCGCAACCATCCCGCCATAAATTAGAATCAGTAACTAATTTTCTCCAACAATCGAGCATTTCTGCTTTCCGCGTGCCAGATTTGTCACGTTTCGTCTAAAGGCAGTCGCCATGGCCCCTACCGCAAGGGGTGCGCGCACCATGCCGACATAGCTTTTGGGCCTCAATTTGCACCGAAATTTGGTCCGTACCGTCCAGCTCAGTCGGATTATGTATGTGGATCGGCCGTGTTGGTTGCATACGCAGGTATATTAATTCTTGCATTCGCCCCGGACCTTCCCCAGGACAGGTCAGGATATAACAATAATTCTTGCATTCGCCCCCGCCCTTTCCTATGGCCTGGTCAGGTTTGGGCGCGACGCCACTAGCGCGGCGCCCGCGACAGAGTGGCCAGGCTCGAGCACGTTTTCTGGATCCCAAGCACCGGATTGGACACTGTCCGAGGACTGGACAGGAATTGGCTGACCAATCGGATGCTTGCTCGTCGTCTCCAAAAACATATATAAAGAGCCAAATCGCGCGAACTACGCAAGGATCCTTTAAGCAGCGTTACTCTGCCGAAATGTCAACCTAGGCCGGTCAAGTGACGCCGAGGTGTTCACCGATAGTTCAGGTCAGCCACAGCGCGCCTTCGAATGTAGGCACGGTCGCATTTTTTTTTAGGAAATGTAGAATTGTTGTCGACCAGCTACCAACGCCCGACCGGACCCATACAACGGAAACATCAAGGCGATGTGATGTAGGTGTGTCTGATATGTCATTAATACACAGAGCATCGTGAATATAATATATAATATAAATTATATAATATACTATAATTAATATATAATTTTAATTTTATGTTAATTTTAATGTTATTTCATATAACATAATATAGCATAATATAATATAATATAATATAATATTATATAAAGTAGTATATAAAAAATTAAAATGTAAAAGAAAAATATCTACCTTATTGGGGTTTAATGTTCCTTTCCAGTTCAGCATAAGTACACTCTTGAGTGTGTGCAATGTTTGGTTATACGCCATTGTCTTAAAATAGCAACCAATGTAAACCTCCGTCCTAACCACATTTGGATACAATAAAGACATTGATGCCTGACACATAGCATTCATTGCTTGAAATACCATGCATATTTTGTGTCAATGTTCTGCAGACCACAGCTTCAAGTGGGCATACTTCGCTTTCCTCAATATAATGGCGACATGGCATTTGGTGAAAGTGGTGAGTGCCATGAAGTTGCGCCGGCCGTCGTTATCCATGACGAACTGAATGGGTTTCGTGCAAATCAAGTTTTTTGTTTTGGTGTTCCAGTTGCGCCGGCCGGCGTTTCCAATGGTATCTTGCGCGCACTTGCAAAAGCTTGCACGCTTATCAACATTTTGTGTTGGTAAACATTTTATCACCTCTGGGATTTCCGCCTTCACTACCTGAGTTGCTTCTTTGTGGTTTTCAAATGCAACCGAGTTACGCCGGCCGTCGTTACTCATGACAAATTGTAGGGGTTTTGTGCAAATCACTTTTGTATGGTTTATGTACATGCATCCAGTTGCGCCGGCCGGCGTTTCCAATGGTATCTTGCAGTTGCGCAATCAGGCCCCATTACCAAAAGTGTGTTTGTACATCTTTTTTACACCTGAAGGATTTCTGCCTGCATATCCTGAGTTGCTTCTTAATGGTTTTTAATTGCGCCCGAGTTACGCCGGCCGTCGTTATTAATGACAAACTGTATGTGTTTCATAAAATCACTTTTGTATGGTTTACATGTATCCAGTTGCGCCGGCCGGCGTTATTAATGACGCTTGTCGTTCTTGTTTGATGCCCATCGTTTTCGTCGTGTCTTTAATGGTGATTATTTATCATTACTCATCCTCAGGGCTTTCGGTGCCGCGGGATTAAGAGGCGAAAAAAATCAGCTGCCGTCTGACCAAAGTCTGATGGCGCGATCGGGGCGGGGGGCCGTTTCCGACGGTTCGCGTCCCTTGTCCAATGACGACCGGGAGCCTGCACTTCGCGGTCTCTGGAGCGACAAGTACATCGAGAACAAGGGGTACAAAATTGCCAATGACATCTTTCCTATCATGGCGGAACGCGTGAAAGCAAACAACCACAGGACGCCAGAGATGAGCGCGGAGGTTCTGTCTTGCGCAGCTTCAAGACTAAATGCCATGGTGGCGGAGAGCAACGGCATTAAGAAGAGGAAGAACTGTGACGGCGGGCTTCCTGAAAATTGGGCGGAATCTCTTCGGGATAACATCAAGAAGGCTTTTGGCGACTTGGGAACATCTGAGAAGGATCGTGGGCTTAGGTGGGCCTTGTGTGGACTTGTTACGAAGGCAATGGAGGGCGTCCCGGACAGGATTGTGGAGCGCGCGTTCGGGATTGACAGGCGCTTTGTCGCAACTGTTCGGGGTCACAGGGATGGAATGGAAGAAGGGGAGGACGACCTTTTGATGAGTGCGCCAGAGAGGAGGAGGAGGAAAGACGAGCTTCCGACGGAAGTCATTGCCCTGATACAAGCGTGCTGGAGGGATGATAACTTGACGCGGGCGTCTCCGAACATGAAGGATGTTCATTGTGAATGGACCAGAAAGGATTACAAACATACACTAGCGTTTTCGGAGGGTGCGCGCTACTATACTGTCTCCAAGTCGAAGATTTACGAAGTGTTCATTTCCCGCCATCCGGAGTTGAAGCCACCGCGGCGGATGGACAGTAGGGAGGGGGGGGGGGGGGAGGGAGAGGAGGGTGTGAGGGGGGGAAATCAGGTGATTTTGGAGACGGAGGCAGGGATGTCAATGCTACGCACGAATCAGAAGAGCACAGTTCATGTGGGATACACTACTTTTTGCAAGCATATGCCCGCATGCGTCAAGGGGCGGTGGAAAATGCGGAACTTGTGCGCATGCCAGCACCACACTACCATGCAGTCCATGGTTGGGGGGTTGGCCAAATTTCGTGCAACTTTTCATGCCAGATGCGAGTGCGGACCTGAATGCCACGCGTGCGATCATGGTAGCCAGCTCGACGTGGGGTCGTCCGTGCCCACATGTTCCATTTTCAAAGCCACTCACACGACAGAGTGGGTGAACAAGTTTACTTGTGAGGTGGAGGGGATGAGGGAGGGGGGAGGTTCGAGGTCGTCTGTGGGGTCGTCGCGGCCGCAGGTTCAGCCTTTTCAGGGCGAACTTGAGGATCTGCCCATGCATGGGAGGGTGCTGGACGACGAGGAAGGGGTGCCCGATCATGACCTGGGCGAGGAGTTGGGGGTTTGCTCGATCCGGCGTAAGGCTTGTGTGTTGGGCACTTGCCTGGCTCCCAAGTGTGGAATTCGGAACTTCATGTTATGCGAACGGGAGGAGGCTTCCAACCACCTGATTTCATGGACCAGATACGAGATGCAGGATGTGCCGCCGGGTGCGGTTCTTGGGCCAGAGGTAATTTTTAGTGGAGTGGTTGCGCCCCAAGGCGTTTCTTTTGCAATGTTTCCTGAAGTTCTTGGGCCAGAGGTAATTTTTAGTGGAGTGGTTGCGCCCCAAGGCGTTTCTTTTTCAATTTTTCCTGAGGTCCTGTCTTTTTTCTTTCTACAGGTCATTGGTGGGTCGAAGTTGATGTCTTTTCTGTATGTGCACACTGCGCATATGCAGGACGACTGTGACGAGATCGCAAAGGCTGGTGGGCAGCGATTGACGCAAGTCGACGTCAAGTCCACACCAACGGAGCTAAAGGAGGCAATTGTGGACAAGTGGCCGGACTTCATCCAGCATTGCTTCAACGCGTGGTGGCAAGCGGACGCCTCCAAGGAATGTCTCTCAAGGATGCGGGTGGGGGACCTTGTATGCCACACAGATTACGCCGAGAACTACCAGTCTTACACCTATCACAATCTCCAAGCACAGTATTGGCATCCAGTCACATTCGTCCTTATGCCCTGGATCGTGCGCTACTTGGATCCAGCGTCGGGAAAGGTCGTGAGAAGGGAGTTTCACTTCATCGGACAGGGCGGAATGAAAAGGGACGGGCGGGCCCTCCGTTTTGCTATCCTCAAAATCCTGGCGACACTACGGTCAGAAGGGGTAGAGGTGAAGCGCTTCATTGGGTGGTCGGACAATTGCTCCATGCAGTTCAAGTCAAGGAATGTGATCGCGGAAGTGGCCCGGCTGCTGACGGAGGATCCGCACCTGGAGTCATTTGAGTGGAATTACTTTGGGGAGCAGCACGGAAAGGGGGAGGTGGATGGAGCTGGTGGGACTGTGAAGTGCATGTTGAGGAGGTGGCACATCAGGGAAGAGAACCAGGACAAACAGACGGCCGCCCAGTTGGTGGAGAATCTGGCGTCGGGGGCGGTGGGCGGGACCACAACGACCAGGCGTAACTTCTTCGAGTTCCCCGAGGTAATTAAGTGTACAGTCCTCGTTCAGGGAATAGTTACGCCGGCCGTCGTTTCTAGGGCGTTCTTGGAGTCCTGGCGATCAGGAGTGCTTAATAAAACACAACTAGCTCGATGGTCTCGTAACTTCAACTTTCCCTTGTGCAAATCTTGTCTTCGACGCGCAGGTGCTTCCTTACAGCCCAGGGCGCGGCGAAATCAAAGGAGTGAAGAAGGCGCACTGGTGGCGCATGGACAAGTCGAATGTGACGCGCTTAATGCTGCGCCAGTATTCCTGCTATTGTGGCGGTGCGTGCGCCGAGGAAAGGTGGTGGGATTGTCGAAAGGAGTGGACCGACATGGACGGCTGGAATGTGGGAGGTGCTCGGATGAAGCTCCACAAACTGGGGGAGCCAGTGCAAAGGAACCCAAACGGACAAGGGGGGCACGCAGGGACGCGACTGAACAGACTACAGGCAGAGAGGACGATGATGGGAAGGAGACTGAAGCTGCGAGACATTTTTGCCGTCGAGTCCTACTCTGGTGATGAGTCCCACGATCCAGATCATCCATATTGGCTAGCGGAAGTCTTGCAGGAGCCTTATCAGGTGGCCGCTACTTTCGTGAGGCGAGTGGCCGACAGAAACGGCAAGGTCGATAGGGAGTTGTTCCGTAAGGGACAATGGGTGGTGGGGGTGCGCTACTGGGACAGATTTCCGGGTATGGCGACGATGTTCAAAATGGACGCCGATGCGCAAGCTGAACAGCCAAACTTGGTCAATTGCTACCTGTGCATGGACGCGGGGTTCGAACACACCATTGTTGTCAACCCAGCTAACAATCGCCAGGCCATCTTGACCATTCCGACAGACGTCGAGAAACGGCTCACGAACTTGGCCAAGAAGAGACCTGTTGAGTAGGCCAGCTCGCCCGGGCTTGGTTGGACGAGGTGGACAGCCTTGAGAGCACGTGCTTCGTTGTGAGCACTTGCCTTTCAGCCGTGATTTGCAAACGAGTTCCTTGTCCTGAATTGTAAAGCTCGATTCATGCTCTTTTAAGGAAGTGTATAATATTATCCAGATCATGTATATATTTAGATCTAGACCTGAGTTCAAATAACATTTCTTAGAGGGCTGAGATGCGCGAGGTCCAGCATACATGTATATATCCATGGAGACATGTTACAAACTCAAATGTTTCATTGTACGTACCACTAGCTCGTCGACGGGGGTATCCCATGTAATGTATGATTTATGAATTAATTAATCGCTTAATTGTACAATTTAAATGGATCATGAACTTGTCAAGTGGCCTAATTTGGTTTATTTGGTTCATCATTTATTGATGTCAATCATTCTTAATTGAATCTCGAGCAATAGCAATCATGAAGCACATCCTAATCATGTGATTCGCATAATGAGAATAGGCAACAAGTGCTAAGTACTTTGAGGAATGCGGGGTTGGTCAGGTTATTATAGAGCTAGAGCTACAAACGGCACATATATTGCAAACTTTGCGCTCCAGGCATGGAATTTCAAAAGTACCAAAATTGGAGCAGTAGATGTTGGGGACGCCCAACAGGCCGCGAGCCTGCTTCCTGCTGGCGATCCCCATCCTCATCACAGATACGCCCGCCGGCGTTTCCAGTAACAGGCCGCGAGCCTCCTTCCTGCTGGCGATCCCCCTCCTCATCACAGATACGCCCGCCGGCGTTTCCAGTAACAGGCCGCGAGCCTCCCTCCCGCTGGCGATCCCCCTCCTCATCACAGATACGCCCGCCGGCGTTTCCAACGACAGGCCTCGAGTCTCCTTCACCAGCACGCTGGCGCTTACCTCCCCCCCTTTTGTCTTCATCCCCCCCCATTGTCTCCTCCCGCGAGCCTCCATCATCCCGACTGCGCTTTTTCCCTCCCCTTCCATCTCCTCCCCCGTCCCTCTCCCCCTCCCCCCTCCTCCCTCCTCCCCATCCCCATCCCCTTTCTCCCCCTCCGCCTGCCCCCCACCCACCCCGGGCGGGTGCCCCTCAGCAATATCCTCCTCCCCCTCTTCCTCCTCCCCCTCTTCCTCCTCGTAAACCTCTTCCTTCTCCGAGCCATCATCATCATCATCATCATCATCATCATCATCATCATCATCATCATCATCATCATCATCCGAATGATGATCCCCGTCGTCTTCGTCGTCCACGACCACGGCAAAGTCCATGTCGACGTCTTGCCACCCATCTTCAAGAAGCCGATATTTGATAAGTCGGACCAGGCGCTTCCACCGGCGGATATGGGCGGGTAACCCGAACACCAGCAGAACTCTGGAGGGTCCCTTCAACAGGGCCTTGGTGATCTGGTCAACCACATCCCACGCGGCATACCTCAAACGGGAGGAGGGTAAGGGTATCTGGCTGTCGACCGGAATACAGTCTTGATCCCACTCGCGCAGGTTCCTCCACTTCTCGTTGCTGTCAGCTGTCAGGTCCAGCACAGCAAACGCCTGGTCCTTCAGCTTCCCAGGAAGGTCTTCAGACCCCGTGTACAACTCGTCCACCACCTTCGTCACCACCAGATCCTTTCTTTTTTCGTTTTCCTTCCATGTCATTGTCCTGTATGCGATCCAGTCGGGTCCCATCTTCACCCCGTCCCAATAGGTGAAGGCTTCCAGCCTGTCCCACCACCCCCTCTTGGCCTTGGCAGTCCCCTCCTCCTTAGCCGCCGCCTGCACCTCCTCCTCCGCCGCCGCCTCCTGCTGTGGCACACCCAGCAGATGTTTGGTCTTCACCCCCAAATCGTCATACAAATGACGGGGGTGGGAAGCGAGCAGCCCTCTCGGGAACTTCCAGTCCTTCTGGTCGACCACTTTCCTTTTAGCCGGCGGAAGGTCCCTCAGCGTGAGAATGATCGCCCTCGTGGCCGTGACGATCACCCGCCAAAAGTCTCTGGTCAGGCGGCAGTCGGCGATGAACTTGTCGAGGTCCGTGGCGACGGTGCCCTTCAGCTTCACGCCAAACACGTGCTCCCTCACCAATACGGGGTCGAAAGTCCCGTTTAGTTGTTTGCAAGCGGCCATCAGCTCGGGGTTCTCCAGGAACTTGATGTGGGCGAATTGCTTTGCCGCCTCTATCAAATTCTTGGCGACTTCCATTATTTTTATCAGGTTGCTGGGAGGGGCCTCACAGGACATGATCGGCGCTTGGATCAGGCTGTCGAAGTACTGGAAACTCGCAAGTTCCCGATGCGCGGTGAAAATGGACAGTTCGTGCGCCTTGTCTTTAGGGCGCGTGTCAAGGAAGTCTTGCCGAGCCGCGATATCCTGTGCGATCGCCGGCTTGCCGTCGACAGCGGGCTTCAAAGGGTCCTCACACCAGAACAGCCAGCGCTGCATGAAGTTCTTCTGGTCCGGCCCCCACTTGTCCGTCTCTTCAGCCCCTCCTGCCTTGTCGCCTGCGCCGTCCCCTTCGGCCTTGGCTTGCTCTCCTTTCTGCCAAAAGGGCTTCACAATCGCCCAGATCTTGCCGTACAGAGGAGTTGGGAGAGACACGCCCTTCCCTCTCTTGACGGGTCCATATGCCTGGTAGGCCCGGTGCACATCCCCCAGCGCTGAGCCCCACGTTGCCTTGGCTTGGGCTGTGTCCTCGGCGTTCATGGCGTTCCCGAGCTGCCTGACAACTTCGATCATCTTGCCGACTTGTTCGGTAACCTGCATCCCCGTAGGGCAACAACGCGCAGAGACACATCGACAGTCCTCCCAAATAAGCACAACTCAACTGAGAACAAGAATACGACTGACAGAAACGCCGGCGGTCGCATCTTGACCAAAATATGGCATGCTAAGGTGGAACATGAAAACCCCTTATAGAAACGCCGGCGGTCGCATCTTGACCGAACTAATGGCATACTGAAATTAACACAAGAAAACCACTTATAGAAACGCCGGCGGTCGCAACCTGGCTTACCTTCTGTTCACGGATCTGCCACCAGGTCGGCAGGATGGTCTCACCCTTGAGCATCTGCACGTCCACCCCCCCGAAATTCGTCCAATCAGTTGCCCACTCCTCCAGCTTCGCCGCGGCCACGGTCTTCGTGACCTCCTGCTCCTTCCCTCCCCGCGCAACGACCCTGAGCTTTTCCGCCTTCATGAAACCATTCAGCATTGCCTGGTACCACACAGATCTTTGGTCCACCGTCATATTGTCGGTGACCAGTTCGAATTTCACCGATTTGATGAGTGTGGTAAAGTGGTTCCCGTCCAGCACGAGAAAGCCGCAAATGGCTGGCGGCAACGGTGGCTTCTTCTCGAGTGGAGCCATCTCCCAGGCGGACTTGCACAAACTGTCCAAAAGCGCGGCCTTTCTCACGTCCACGGGCTTAAGTGAGTCCAGAATATCGGCCGGTCCTGTCAGAACCGCGGTGGAAGCAGCTTCGGCCATTCCCTTGGCCGAGCTCGTTCGCAGGTAGATATCAATCTCTTTGTCAGTCATTGCGCGAGCGTAGCCAGCCTTCATTGTCCGTGCCCCCCCATCTCCCCGAAGAGTTGCGCGAGCTGACGCTGGGTGCCTTCCTTTTTCATCCAGTCATGAAAACTGTTGGGGCACCGGTCAGCCAAAAACTGGAACGAGTACCGCCACACAGGAATCACCAGCTTGTCGTGGCCGTAGTCGGACTCCGAGTTTGCAAAAATGGTGGCGTTCTGCTCGGCTCTAGACAGATGCAAGTCTCGTGCGAGGAGCTTCTGAGGCCCCACGAACAGGTTCCTTGTCCACACCCGATTTCGATGCACCAAGGCTTTGGACATCTCATCGAGGTCCCGAGGCTGAACGGCAAGCTGCTTCCGCAACCGTTTGCCCTTCGCGATCTCATCGTTCACATCCAGGATGTCATCATCATCCTGCGACACCGGGGACTTCTCCCATTTCTCAAGCAGAGACACGGGAGCATCCGCAACCTCCACCTCCTTTCCTTTCCCCTTTCCCTTCAGCGCCTTCCCCTTGTAGGTCGCAAGTGCTTCGGAGAGTCCCTTCTGGTGTTCGTCGACGGCAGCAGTCCACGTACTATCTATTTTCATGTTCTCGCGGCGCGCGTGCTGGTCGAGGCTGATTGAGTACAGGATGGCCGCGTGGGTCGCCCTCTCGGCCTGCACGTACTGCGTTGATGCGAAAAAATCAGGAAAGCATAACCAAAAGGAATAAAGTAAATGCCGATTGAGAAACGCCGGCCGTCGCAACCTACATGAAACCTGAACCTCAACATCAAAGCCCCCCTCACAACAGAGGTATACTTACCTCGTTCCCCTTAACAATGATATGAAAAAATCAGGAAAGCATAACCGAAAGGAATAAAGTAAATGTCACACTTGAGAAACGCCGGCCGTCGCAACCTAGATGAAACCTAAACCTCAAGATCAGAGCCCCCCTCACAACAGAGGTACACTTGGCTCATTTCCCTCAACGATGCGAAATCAGGAAAGGAAGTAAGTGTTAGTCAAAAGGAAGTAAGTGTCACACTTGAGAAACGCCGGCCGTCGCAACCTACATGAAACCTGGACCTCAAGAACAAAGCCCCCCTCACAACAGAGGTAGACTTACCTCATTCCCCTCAACCGCTGCTGCTTCAGCCGCTTTCTTCGACCCCTTCGCGATCTTCGGAGACTTGTCCCGGCGGGCATCGTGTTCCTTCAACATCTTGATCAGAGTCTTGGCGTCCGCCATCGTCACCGTCTTCAGTTTACACTTCCTCTCCTTCCCTTTGCCCTCGAACAGGTTCTCCTCCATCCACTTTATCAAGGCCTTGGCGCTCGGGATCTCCTCAGGCTGTGTGGCGCCATCGGGCGCGCACGCATTCTTCACGATCAACTCAGCGACTTGATGGAGAGTCATCATCTGGTTCCGTACCTCAGGTGGGGCTGTTTCCGTTCTCACCTCGGCCACAACCCACTTTGCCAACTTCTTCAGTTGATAAGCATCCGCTTGCTCCTTAAAGCGTGTCATTTTCGCAGTATCGCCGTCGCTTCCACCCGCGCCCTCTGACACAGGCTCACCGACAGCGATAGCCCCCTCTCCCTGGAGATTTGCCCCACCCTGACGACCGGCTTCCTGCAAGAACATTATCAACGGAAGATTTTTAATGTAAGAAAAGTGTAGAGAAACGCCGGCCGTCGTAACTCTGTCAATTGAGGACGAACCTAAACTTTCAATTTGTAAGTCAACGGTAACTTACCCTTCCCCCCTCTGCAGTGGAACCACCGTAAGATCCACTTCCCCTCCTGTCACCGCCCTCTTGCTGCTCGAACGGACTTCCCTGTAAAAATAGCAAACGCGATTGTCCATTCACAAGAAAAAAATTACTACAAAAATAAACAAGGATATACGCACGCAAACCTTTTCAATACAAGTAAACCGGAGAGGAATCTGACGCACTCATGTACCTGGGTGCTTCCCGCCATTGAGCGGGCTTCTCTTGCACCAACATCCTCTTGCCGGCCCTGCGAACATTTCAACGGAAAGTAAAAATCCGCTTAGTTGTCGGAAATGACATGTCTGGCGAATATTGCAAAAAAATGCGTATTGTATTTCACGACATCAATTTAATGGGCGGAGACTTACGAAGATCGGCCCGCCACCTTCCAAATTGCCCAGCGTCATATCGAAAACATCGAGGACTTCCCCTCCATCGACCCCCTTCCCCCTTCCCCTCTGCCGCGGCGGGGGCATATCGCCCGTCGCGACCGGCTTGGAAGTCGCGGGGGGATCCCTTGCGGTTGAGGGCACTGCGGCCGACTCGTGCACACTCTCCCCCCTCTTTTGGGCTACTGCGGCAGGCGCGGCATGGGAGGGCGCGGCGGCTACTGTCTCTGGCGCATTCTGAGCCAACCGACGCAACCTTAGCTCCTGCTGGAGCAGGGTTTCGAAACGAGGCATGAATGTGCGCTTGGAGGTATAAGGCACCTTGGCGACTTCAGGTTTGTCATTAAGGATGTCTTGGTACAGCGCGAATTGCTGTTCACGAGTGCCATTCGCGAGTCGCTCAAACCGCTCAATCTGAATCCGCTTAACCGGATCGTCCACCATCTCAAGACCACCGTGGTACTCATCCTTCCCAGTGACCGCGGCAAAGCTGACACCAGATTCCACCATTGGGGGCGGCGTGCCCTCCCTTGCACGCTTGTGAGGAGGCTGTTGTGGGGAGGCGCCTTGGGCCTGAACTGGTTGCCCTTCTGACCCTTCCCCCCTAGGGGGAGAGTCGCCGACCACCTGCGATGTAGGGCCGCCCTTTTCCATCTGCAACACAAAACAAAAAAATTGGAAAAAACATACGAGTCAGCAGGAAGATGCGCCCCACGTCGCAACTCAATACAAAAAATGCATCATTATGTCAAGGTACAAACAACGTTATAATTCAGAATGAACAGAGATTCATAACAAGAGAACGACGCACTAAAAGATGCGACCGCCGTCGCAACTTTCGTCAATTCACTCTCTATACAAACAACTCTATGTCCCTCATAAAGAATCAATTGGCAAGGAAATGCAAAAAAATTCCGTTACCACCTCCGTCGACCCATAAGTGGTTCGCGAATGGGAAATCGCTGCTGATTTTCGGTCGAGCCCTTCACGGTATTTTCGAAATCTCGAGGCAAGGTTGCGCGGAAGAGGGCCCCCCTCAATCATGCGTGCGATCGGACTGGCCATGGAAACGGATACCTGGTTCCTGGACTGCCTTGCACGGTCAACCATCTTGAAACTTCCCCGGAGAAGGAAATCAGACGTCAGACGGTTGAATATGCGAACGTCAAGATTTGACCAACCCATCATCCATTCCACCACCTTCTCCGCGGCATCATGGAAGACCTGCCTCTCATCCGCCACTCCTCGAGACCCAAACACACAATCGGCCGTGTTATCGTCGTGCCTCTTAAGGCGAATGTTCACGTCCTCTTTGTCATCATCCATTTCCGACAGCCGAATTACAGCCCTTTTGGCTCCGTCCACTCCATCCTCAAGAAGGACGTCCATCTGCGCCCCTCCCACACAATTGTTGTCAACGTATTGTTGCAAATGACGGGAAATCATGTCCTTTCCAAAAGCTACGATGTGTTCCCCACACAGACCCATGTCGGTAATTGACAGCTTTTTACATTTCCTATCCCGGCACTTCTTTTCGGGATCCTTCTCAAAAATCCGGAAAACAGCGTCCTGATATGGACGTCCCCTTATGTCGACCGTCAGACTGGACATCTGCGAAACCAGAACATACCGGCCGCGAGTAGTTTATATTATTAAAAAAAACTGGCATTTATTAAGTCATCTTCATCTATTTATGCGAGCTAAAATTTGAAGAAAATGCAACAAAGAAACGCCCTGGGGCGCAACTTCCTCAACAACCACTTTCTACGTACAAACGAATGGCAATCACATCGACTACGATTGTCACTACATACGAATGTCCAGACAATATAATGTGTATGTAGAGGGGGGGCATTCAAGACCAGAGAAACGCCGGCGGGCGCAACTCATATCAATATAGACTGTCCCGCGACTCGTTCCACTCTCTGCAGGTTTTGCAACAACCGATCGAGCGAACTCTCGGAACCTCTTTCGCCGCCATTTCATCGACACGAGCGAACATCTCTTCTTTGGCGGCCACCAACTTTGCCTCCTTGTTGCCGGTGTCAGGATAGATTTCGGACCTCCTCGTCTTCATCGGGGCCACTCTCTCCAAATACTCTGCACACAGAGAATCCTGCTCCTCCTCCACAATCGCCTTCACGCCGGATACAATCGCTTTGGCTTTTGTTTCCACGCGAAAATCGAACTCTCGTTGAGTTATCAGCGGAATGTCGGCGAGTGCAAAACACATACGCCGATAAAGTTCGCTTACATCCGTGTCACGCGAGTCGGCAAAAGGTGTCGTCATCAAAAAGCATCTCAAGCTACTCCAACCATTTTCTTGGGCGCCGGCAACGTAGCCTCCCTTTGCCAAGTCCGCACCTGTCGCGGAGTCTTTGACTATCCAATCTTCAAGGAAGTACTCGTCTCCCCTGGTGAAATCAAAATTTACACCCACGACCTCTCCGACAGTCATGTCCAGGCGAAGTCGCAGGGCCCCCCCCGCCAATCCAGGTCCGAGGGCGCCCGCCATTCCAAGTCCGCGACTGAGGGCATTTTCGATGTGACGAGAATGTTCTTCGTGCTTTCGGCAATACAAGTCAAATCCGAGAGCGGTTTTCTTGCAAGTGGACACATCACACTTGCGCGGCGCCCCTATTGAGCGAGCAACACTCTGAATGACAGTGGCAACCGCTTGGTGTTGTTGAAGTCGTTGCCAATCCTCCATCAGGAGGTGACTAGACGAATCGGACGAATCTTCCGTCGAACCGGACATCTGCGACAAGTTACGATAACATACCGGCCCCGGAAAATAAAATTCAAAAAACGTTTTGAAATTTTTTTATTGTACTTGTTTATTAATACGAAGGTTTAAATTTGGCGCAAAGAAACGCCCCAAGGCGCAACTTGTCGAACAGCAATATGGCGATAAAACATTATCTATTCAATGTGCGATTGATGTGCTGAAACCTTCCAGACTTTGACACTGTCCGGTATCACCGGACTCGGACGAGGAGTCGAGTCGGAAGCGAGCCAGTAATCCTCGACTATTTTTTTGATGTACAATGGAAGACTCCTTCCATTATGTCGAAGTGTGTCGGTCCTTTGCCTTTTGGCCAAACTCTCCTTAACCTCCACCATTTCCTGCGCGTAGGAGGAAAATGATACGTTATAAACATTAAACATTAAACATTAAATATAACATCATATAAACAAGTTATTACTCTACATTTCAAGTTTTTCTAAGAGGCAGAGCCGTCGTGGAAGTTGAAGGAGAAGTCGACATCAGACCCCATAGTTTTATCCAGTATCGTCGTCACGTTAACCCCCCACTTCACCCCTGCCAGCACCTCCCTCGCTTGCCTCAGACGTTCGCATCTATCCTTATGCCTACTCCAGTCCGCACGCTGGCACTCCTCACTGCAATATCTGGCATCCCTACATCCTCTACACCACTTGATATGAGGTCCTGTTTCGCACCCACACCCCTCCTTGGAGCACTTTCGCGTACTACGCATGCGATCCCCATCCCTCACGATCGGGTCAGAGAGCAAGAAAAAGTTCATGTTGAGGGGTACTGCCCCTACACATGCATCAGCCCTCACGCGCAGAGAATGCGTAACATTCGGGTAAAATGCGCGCCCGTAGGTGCACCCAAGCTGAGCCCCTTCCTCTTCCCCCAACTCTATCTTTGGCCCCTTTGTAATGAACGACACCAAAAGGCGGAACTCCGTCCTTGGGTCTATGGGCACTCTTAGATCCATCTGTGGTCTGAAAAAACCCTCTTGAATACAGAAGTTCATATCAGCTAGCTGGGCGTACATAATTCTCTCCATTTGGCTGAACGAATCAAACGCCAATAAAACGGCCAAGTGGCGGCCTGTCCTCTCCTGCGCGACTCGAACTTCCTCGAATATGACACGCGACAGAAAGCGAACTTGTTTGAAAACGTTTTGAAGGACGCTTCCGTAGACTTCATTCACGATCTCGGACTCCATCTTTTTCAGGGAAAAAACGAACAAAAAAATTCATAAACATTAATTTATTATTTTATAATAACAAGTTACTATTCCTCGGAATAGTTTTTTTTTATCCATTCCACAAACGCGTTTGTCACAAACACCTTCCATGCTTTCTCAAGAACTTGTCCCCCTGATGTTTTTGAGTATTCAAACTCGTCATCCGAAGAAACCAACTCCGGCACATCCTCCGAGAGGGTCTCTAAATTGTCATCGGCTTTCCTTTTGCGCTTGTGGTTTCCGAAGCATTTTTTTTGTTCTTCTTCTGACATTTGTTCTGCAACCATGGAGTCATTTCGAGGGGGGTGTGGTTTAACGGGTGCAGATTTAAAGTAATTTGTTTTAGGTGAACGATGGTAAAAACTTCATTAGATATTTTAAACGAACGAGAAGCAACAGAAACGACGGCGGGCGTAACTATCATGGGAAACTTTGATATCACAAGATCACAATGGACACGAACGCGCTGCAACTTTCACGACATATTCTTCGACATCGAAAATAAAAAAGAAACGACGGCGGGCGTAACTATCATGAAACATTGATCTTACAAGAAGCTGACGGGGATGCAACTTTCACGACAAACACTTCGACATCGAAGATGCAAAAGAAACGACGGCGGGCGTAACTATCATGGAAAGATTGAGCTTACAAGATGACAAGTTAACTGACGGGGGTGCATCTTTCCCGAGATATATTTCGACATCGAAAAGGCAAAAGAAACGACGGCGGGCGTAACTAGCACAACCAATGTTGGTCATGTGCTCTTCCAGTAAGACAAGAAACGACGGCGGGCGTAACTATCACACGGTCCAGGAAGAGTGACGTTGGCAGAATTATGGTGTTTGTAAAAGGGGGGGGGGTAAGAGGGAGAGGGAGAGAGAGGGAGAGAGAGAGGGAGGGAGAGAGAGAGAGAGAGGGGGAGAGAGGGAGAGAGAGAGAGAGAGAGAGAGAGAGAGAGAGAGAGAGAGAGAGAGAGAGAGAGAGAGAGAGAGAGAGAGAGAGAGAGAGAGAGAGAGAGAGAGAGAGAGAGAGAGAGAGAGAGAGGAGGGAGGGAGAGAGAGGGAGGGAGGGAGGGAGGAGGGAGGGAGGGAGAGGAGAGGGAGGAGAGGGAGAGGGAGAGGGAGAGGGAGAGGGAGAGGGAGAGGGAGAGGGAGAGGGAGAGGGAGAGAGAGGGAGAGGGAGAGGGAGAGGGAGAGGGAGAGGGAGAGGGAGAGGGAGAGGGAGAGGGAGAGGGAGAGGGAGAGGGAGAGGGAGAGGAGAGGAGAGGAGAGGGAGAGGGAGAGGGAGAGGGAGAGGGAGAGGGAGAGGGAGAGGGAGAGGGAGAGGGAGAGGGAGAGGGAGAGGGAGAGGGAGAGGGAGAGGGAGAGGGAGAGGGAGGGAGGGAGAGGGAGAGGGAGAGGGAGAGGAGAGGAGAGGGAGAGGGAGAGGGAGGGAGGGGAGGGAGAGGGAGAGGGAGAGGGAGAGGGAGAGGGAGAGGGAGAGGGAGAGGGAGAGGGAGAGGAGAGGAGAGGGAGAGGGAGAGGAAGGGAAGGTAAGCGTAAGCGTAACCTAAGCGTAAGCAAGGGTAAGCGTAAGCGTAACCGTAGGAGAGGGAGGGCGTAAGCGTAAGCGTAAGCGTAAGCGTAAGCGTAAGCGTAAGCGTAAGCGTAAGCGTAAGCGTAAGCGTAAGCGTAAGCGTAAGCGTAAGCGTAAGCGTAAGCGTAAGCGTAAGCGTAAGCGTAAGCGTAAGCGTAAGCGTAAGCGTAAGCGTAAGCGTAAGCGTAAGCGTAAGCGTAAGCGTAAGCGTAAGCGTAAGCGTAAGCGTAAGCGTAAGCGTAAGCGTAAGCGTAAGCGTAAGCGTAAGCGTAAGCGTAAGCGTAAGCGTAAGCGTAAGCGTAAGCGTAAGCGTAAGCGTAAGCGTAAGCGTAAGCGTAAGCGTAAGCGTAAGCGTAAGCGTAAGCGTAAGCGTAAGCGTAAGCGTAAGCGTAAGCGTAAGCGTAAGCGTAAGCGTAAGCGTAAGCGTAAGCGTAAGCGTAAGCGTAAGCGTAAGCGTAACCGTAAGCGTAAGCGTAACCGTAAGCGTAACCGTAAGCGTAAGCGTAACCGTAAGAGGGATGGAGGGATGGAGGGAGGGAGGGAGGGAGGATGGAGGGAGGGAGGGAGGGAGGGAGGAGGAAGGGAGGGAGGGAGGGAGGGAGGGAGGGAGGAGGGAGGGAGGGAGGAGGGAGGGAGGGAGGGAGGGAGGGGGAGGGAGGGAGGGAGGGAGGGAGGGAGGGAGGGAGGGAGGAGGGAGGGAGAGGGAGAGGGAGAGGGAGAGGGAGAGAGGGAGAGGGAGAGGGAGAGGGAGAGGGAGAGGGAGAGGGAGAGGGAGAGGGAGAGGGAGAGGGAGAGGGAGAGGGAGAGGGAGAGGGAGAGGGAGAGGGAGAGAGAGAGAGAGAGAGGAGAGAGAGAGAGAGAGAGAGAGAAGAGAGAGAGAGAGAGAGAGAGAGAGAGAGAGAGAGAGAGAGAGAGAGAGAGAGAGGGAGGAGGGAGGGAGGGAGGGAGGGAGGGAGGGAGGGAGGAGGGAGGGAGGGAGGGAGGGAGGAGGGGGAGGGAGGAGGGAGGGAGGGAGGGAGGGAGGGAGGGAGGGAGGGAAAGGGAGAGGGAGAGGGAGAGGGAGAGGGAGAGGGAGAGGTGGAGGGAGAGGGAGAGGGAGAGGAGAGGGAGAGGGAGAGGGAGAGGGAGAGGGAGAGGGAGAGGGAGAGGGAGAGGGAGAGGGAGAGGGAGAGGGAGAGGGAGAGGGAGGGCGTAAGCGGAGAGGGAGAGGGAGAGGGAGAGGGAGACGGAGAGGGAGAGGGAGAGGGAGAGGGAGAGGCCCCAGGCACACCTGGATTTGTACTACAGCACAAGTACAAATTGATTTTTTTCAACTTTGTTATTTTGTACCTCTCTTAGGTCCAAAGGTAGGAGGTAAGTGTCTCATCATGTTTTGACACCGTTGCACCGTTGCACCGTTGCACCGTTGCACCGTTGCACCATAAAACTACCATTTTATGATTTTGTATGGTGTCATGAGGTAACATAACGTCCAATACTAATGTTATAATGTCCACAAGCACTGCCTAAAGTGGGGTGCCACTGTGCCACCGTTGCACCGTTGCACCGTTGCACCGTTGCACCATAAAACTACCATTTTATGATTTTGTATGGTGTCACGAGGTAACATAACGTCCAATACTAATGTTATGTTGCCCACAAGCACTGCCCAACGTGGGATGCCACTGTGCCACCGTGCCACCGTGCCACCGTGCCACCGTGCCACCGTGACATGTCTTGACACACACATTAATCCGAAAACCCATTTTCTTCCCCTGGAAATTATTTGGAGAAGGAATAATGGTCAGTTTGACCTCAAATTTGGCACCAAGGTTCCTTATCAGATATCTTATGATGCCATGTGGTCAAAAAAAATTTTGGGAGTCGGCAGCATGGTAACATGGTGACATTTGCTAGCAAAGAATACCGTATTTTCAGCACTTTCTGGCATGTACGCATATATAAAGACTCCAAATGAACTCAGTTGGGCCTGGGACTTTGCACATGTTCTAAACACATCCCATGCAGCATGCCCACAAAGTTGCAGGCTGGTTGGATGACAAATAGGTGACAAATGCTAGCATAAATACCCCCAAAATGCAGTTTTTCATGGTTTTTCAAGGGTTTTATCACACATATGCATACATAATGACTCCAAATGAACTCAGTTGGGCCTGGGACTTTGCACATGTTCTAAACACATCCCATGCAGCATGCCCACAAAGTTGCAGGCTGGTTGGATGACAAATAGGTGACAAATGCTAGCATAAATACCCCCAAAATGCAGTTTTTCATGGTTTTTCAAGGGTTTTATCACACATATGCATACATAATGACTCCAAATGAACTCAGTTGGGCCTGGGACTTTGCACATGTTCTAAACACATCCCATGCAGCATGCCCACAAAGTTGCAGGCTGGTTGGATGACAAATAGGTGACTGATGTAGCATAAATACCCCAAAATGCAGTTTTTCATGGTTTTTCAAGGGTTTTATCACACATATGCATACATAATGACTCCAAATGAACTCAGTTGGGCCTGGGACTTTGCACATGCTCTAAACACATCCCATGCAGCATGCCTACAAAGTTGCAGGCTGGTTGGATGACAAATAGGTGACAAATGCTAGCATAAATACCCCAAGAATGCAGTTTTTCATGGTTTTTCAAGGGTTTTATCACACATATGCATACATAATGACACCAATAGAGCTCAGTTGGAGCTGGAACTTTGCACATGTTCTAAACACATCCCATGCAGCATGCCCACAAAGTTGCAGGCTGGTTGGATGACACTAGGTGACAAATGCTAGCATAAATACCCCCAAATGCAGTTTTTCATGGTTTTTCAAGGGTTTTATCACACATATGCATACATAATGACTCCAAATGAACTCAGTTGGAGCTGGGACTTTGCACATGTTCTAAACACATCCCATGCAGCATGCCCACAAAGTTGCAGGCTGGTTGGATGACAAATAGGTGACAAATGCTAGCATAAATACCCCAAGAATGCAGTTTTTCTTGGTTTTCCAAGGGTTTTATCACACATATGCATACATAATGACACCAATAGAGCTCAGTTGGAGCTGGAACTTTGCACATGTTCTAAACACATCCCATGCAGCATGCCCACAAAGTTGCAGGCTGGTTGGATGACAAAATGGTGACTGATGGTAGCGAACCCCCCCCCAAATGCAGTTTTTCTTGGTTTTCCAAGGTTTCCAACACATGGGTGCCTATATCAATGAACTCAGTCAAGCCTAGAAATTTGCACAGCTCATAAAAACATCTATGTTAACTGCCCACAAGAAATTCAGACTGTTTGCATGACAAATAGGTGACAGATGCTAGCAAACATAGCACAAAAATGGCAGTTCCTAGTAATTGTTTTTCGTGGGTTTCATCCCATAGTTGAATGTCAACCATTCCAGTTTGGGATATATAGTCAGGTTCCCAACAACACATCTAGATGATATATTATGTGATATTGCAGGAAGGCAGACTTAGGGGCACACGCCCATGATACAACGTCAACATGTACATCAACAACACACACGTAACTTAGCTAATCATCATAATAAAAAGCACACCTTCCCCACCCACCCACCCACCCACCCACCCACCCACCCACCCACCCACCCACCCACCCACCCACCCACCCACCCACCCACCCACCCACCCACCCACCCACCCACCCACCCACCCACCCACCCACCCACCCACCCATATAACCACGCACGCACGCACGCACGCACGCACGACGCACGCACGCACGCACGCACGCACGCACGCACGCACGCACGCACGCACGCACGCACGCACGCACGCACGCACGCACGCACGCACGCACGCACGCACGCACGCACGCACGCACGCACGCACGCACGCACCCACGCACGCACGCAGTCATGCCCTCCCTTCCTCCCTTCCTCCCTCCCTCCCTCCCTCCCTCCCTCCCTCCCTCCCTCCCCACCACACCATCCAAGGCTGCCTGCCTCCTGTGTGTCTTCCAGGTCCAGACCAGCCTGACCTGGTAGTGTCGTCAGCTTGCGAGCGTTCCCACGTGCCTACCTATGTGGCTGGCAACATGCGTAAACCCATTCATGCATGCGTGCATGCACGCATGCGACCATATTTGAACATATCTGTCCAGGCCTGCCAAAACATGACCATGCAAAGATACACGCAAACTAGCGTACCAGCGGCAAGCATGTGTGCAAATATAAACGGCTGTTCGCCTGCCCCTCTGCCTGCACTTCATCCTGCCTGTCAGTATGTCTGCCGACACAGGATGCAGGAGGGAGGCCGCCTTCCACAGGCTAATCCCACCAAGGAAATGAAATAAAGCGCATGAAAGCAAAGCAACCAACAGCAAGAGGCAAAAGGTTACATAGATGAATGCCACATGCAAGACGTATGGACAACATGACAGTCAAGGCGCCATAATACCCTGAGCATCCATAACATTGACGCAGTCAGGTGCGGCAATTTATCAATGCAGGTGTTTGCGGCCGTCGAATCCACGGCAGCGGTGCCAGACGGAAGGACAGCACACATCCTAGGTCCCGCAAAGAATTTCTTCAGCGGCCACCGACAGCACCGGAAAATAAAATTCCAGCAAGAAACGCAACAAATAATAACAAACCCTGACTAGACCTCCATTTTCAACCACCCTATCACCCTAAACCAGAACTGCGGCTCACCAGATGCTCCGGAGGTCAAGCAGTATCCAGTTTTCACTTACGCACGTTTCCGCAGTATTCTCACGGCATTCCCATCGGCAGCTACCTCGGTCCGCCCCAAAAATGCTGTACGATGGAGCCCATGGATGTATCCCGCATTCGACGCCTTTTTGAAGTGATCGCGTCACGTAGGCAGCTGTAGGCACACGATTCACACGATTCCGGATAGCCCAGTTTTTCATTCTTTGATCATCGCAATCGGTCGCTATATGCATGACTCCAACCTCAGCGTGGAGCGATGCAGACTGAGAAATGTAGCAATTATACACATAAGCACGAGATTTTTTCACAGATTTCTTTCTGAAACGATTGTTTTCGCAGCAAGAATGGGAAATGCCGTCTCCATAGCTCCACGAGCTGACGACCTCGCCATCATACTAATGAAGTGAGTTGCATGTACTAATTACTCGCGTCGTTAGTGCTTTCGGATCGGATTTGGTCGGGTACGAATTGTCACTAATCAGTATCACCAGATTTCTCGGGTAAACCGTACTAATGAACCGAAAATTGTCGCTAATTGAGGTGCCGAAATCACTAAGGAAGTGAGCTGACCCTGTAAAGACCAAATGGTGGTGGCACGGAGTACAAAATTAATGGTGGTGGCACGCCGCCATTGTTGTTGTTGTTGTTGTGTCCCACGCCGCACACAGGTGGAGTACAATTTGGTGGTGGCACGGTGTGCCGGTGCAACGGTGCAACGGTGCAACGGTGCAACGGTGCAACGGCCAGTGATTGGCCCGTTGCTGATTTTCTGATATGCAGCCTAGTAAAAATTGGCCGCAAATCTTGTGCCCACGTGCGACCGGACGAATTTGCGGCCAATTTTTATTAGGCTGCATGTCAGCAAATCAGCAACGGGCCAATCACTGGCCGTTGCACCGTTGCACCGTTGCACCGTTGCACCGTTGCACCGTTGCACCGTTGCACCGGCACACCGTGCCACCACCAAATTGTACTCCACCGGTGTGCGGCGTGGGACACAACAACAACAACAACAATGGCGGCGTGCCACCACCATTAATTTTATACTCCGTGCCACCACCATTTGGTCTTCACATGTAGGGGATATCGGACAGCACCAGCGCTGTGTATTTTGTTTACTCATGTCGTGTGCTCAACCAGCCATCCTTTATTTCCCTATGATGCATGTTTGCGGAATTCTGGCAACCTGCCATGTGGCACATGGCCAAACTCCTCAATGTCAGGGGTGCGAGGGGTTGTTTGTCAAGAGGATAGACACACGCACATGCTCAACAACTCTTGCTCCAATGCCACTGCCACTAACCCAGAAACTCGGGCACAACCACGCACGATCGCTAAGCTGCTAGCCAGAATCGCAGTCCTCGCCAAAGTGAGGGATGGGGCACCAGCTAGTTAGGCAGTCTGGTGGCTGAGGACGAGCAGGAGTTGAATGACATTTCTGAAGCAAGTAGTCACGGATGGCTTGGAGAAACATGGTGAAGCATGCAAGGGCGTGCATCTCATGCTGACAAGGGCCAGAGCAAGAGCATGAGCACAAGGCACGTGCCTGTGAAGAGGCCATTGGCCTTGCACTATCTGTTGAAGACAACTGCGGTATGGTGGCCAAGCGGCTCACCGGGGTTGTGCAGTGGCTTCTTCATGCTAGGTATGATGGCGGCCAAGTGCAGTCCTTTGGTGGCACATTTCAAGCCGGCAACCTCGAGGTAGCAACTGAGCAGTGTATGAGCTGTCTGGCTATGCACCACAGCGCTGGCTGAGGAGATCTAGTCCAACTTGGAAGCTGCATCGCCAGCAACGTGAACCCCTATAACAGAGACAGGGACATGGGGACATCCATGGTGATGCAGAGGACCATGTGTGGCAACCTTAGTCAGGCGGGCCGGTTGCCAAGGGATGTGCTGCTACCGAATCAAGGCGCACAAAACACATCGCAGCCATGCCGACCGCCAAGATGCCTGGCATGATTAGATTACTACATTGCCAAGCTGAGTTTGCGACTACCGTGCATGCTGTGGGTTTGAACTGATCATGCTAGCGAACGTGACAGCTGGCAGTTCTTATCAAAGAGACAACCAGCGCAGGCCAGAAATCGGGAGAATCCGGACCATGGTAGCTCGAGCCTGCCGTTATCTTTTCCGCGTTTTCGAGTCGTTCAGGATGATGAAGATGAATGGTGATGGAAATGTGTATCCTTGTGCATTGAAATTATGGCTGGCTTACGTGTGGAGCGACTAGATGACCTAGACGGTGGGGCCGGAAACAGCATGCTTGATCAGGGCGTGTGTTTCTAGCCTAGCTGGCCGGGAGTGTCTAGTGGTGAGCACCATTGCTGCGATCGCTCTCCCACCATTTACGAGGAAATACCCGCAAATGGAAAACCACTGAAAAGGTCTAGCTAGTTCTTATGTCTAGTTCTTATGTCTAACAAGCCCCTACTTGAAAATTGCCTGAGCATGGCCACATGCACATATATACAGCCATGTCTAGCCACTGTTCATATTCATATATCTTTGTCTATGTGTCACAAAAGTTGTGTTATATTATCTGTGCAAGGTCTGAACAGTTAGCAACACAGTTGGTGGGAGTTGGCCATACCGTTACAAAAGAACTTTGTCATCCAAGGTTGAGTGATTAGCTGGAAACTGGCAGGTGTTGCATGGACCAGTGAACCCAATGACACTTGATGGACCTGAATTAAGTTTTGTGCAATGTCTGAAATGATGATGATTAACATGCGCGCTTGTTTTCAGCCTCAACTGAGCACACCTGGCATGGGAAACTGCACTTGGAAATGTGGCGGAAATGCAAAAATCGCACATTTTTTCTCACATTTGGTAGCGAGCTGTCAATGAATGAAGTACAACGGACCTGAATTTTTGTGCAATGTCTACAATAATGATATTTAATATGCTTGCAAGTTTCCAGCCCCAACTGAGCACATCTTGTATGAAAACTGTCATGAAATGTGTCTAAAAAACGCGAAAAACGCACATTTTTGCTAGCATTTGGTGGCATTTTGTTACCAAATACAGTACGATGGACCTGATTTTTTGTGCCATGTCTACATTTATGATGTGCAATGTGATTGCAAATTTCCAGCCTCGACTGAACACACCTTCTATGGAAACTGCAATGAGATGTGGTGAAACAGTGCGTTTTTGCTAGCATTTGGTGGCAGTTTGTCACCAAATGAGGTCAGATGACCATGGGACCTGGTGCACAGTTGGTAGACATGAGCATTAGCCTACCTGCAAATAGCCAGGCCAGGAGCTCTTTATTTGCATACTAAGTGGTATTTGTTTATATTAAAATCTGGAAAGTTGCTAAAAATAGACATGCCAAAAATAGACCAACCGATGTCGGAAAATTCTGGAAAGTCAAATTCCTTCTACTGGTGTCCTGGACATGCTGCCTACCAATATCTAGCATGTTTGGACTCAATTTGCTCCATGTAGGGCTTATAAGGGCATTTTTTGGCACTTTCATACCGTTGTGGAGGTGGCACGGTGGCACGGTGGCATGGTGGCTCCATGGATAACAATTGCATGTGCAAAGGTGTGTTCTGATCAGGCACTCCGCAAAGGTGAAAACCATTTGCGTTCAGTGCCGGGCCGCGGAAAACGCGGAAAAACGGAAAGGTGTGTGTTTATATGCAATTTGAGGTGCAACGGTGCAACGGTGCAACGGTGCCACGGTGCCACGGTGGCACGGTGGCACGATGCCACGATGCAACGGTGTCATGAGCATGTCTAGGTAACCCTTGCATGACCCAAATGTTACCCTTGATAAATCCCAATGGATAACCATTGTATGTGCAAATATGTGTACGTGTTTATATGCAACTTTTGAGGTGGCACAGTGGCACGGTGGCACGCTGGCACGATGCCACGGTGCCATGGTGTCATGAGCATCTAGGTAACCCTTGCATGACCCATCCACCTACATAAAACCCATGGATAACAATTGCATGTGCAAAGGTGTGTGTTTATATGCAATTTGAGGTGCAACGGTGCAACGGTGCAACGGTGCAACGGTGCCACGGTGCCACGGTGGCACGTGGCACGATGCCACGATGCAACGGTGTCATGAGCATGTCTAGGTAACCCTTGCATGACCCATTACCCTTGATAAATCCCAATGGATAACCATTGTATGTGCAAAGGTGTGTGTTTATATGCAATTTGAGGTGCAACGGTGCAACGGTGCAACGGTGCCACGGTGCCACGGTGGCACGGTGGCACGATGCCACGATGCAACGGTGTCATGAGCATGTCTAGGTAACCCTTGCATGACCCAAATGTTACCCTTGATAAATCCCAATGGATAACCATTGTATGTGCAAATATGTGTACGTGTTTATATGCAACTTTTGAGGTGGCACAGTGGCACGGTGGCACGCTGGCACGATGCCACGGTGCCATGGTGTCATGAGCATCTAGGTAACCCTTGCATGACCCATCCACCTACATAAAACCCATGGATAACAATTGCATGTGCAAAGGTGTGTGTTTATATGCAATTTGAGGTGCAACGGTGCAACGGTGCAACGGTGCAACGGTGCCACGGTGCCACGGTGGCACGTGGCACGATGCCACGATGCAACGGTGTCATGAGCATGTCTAGGTAACCCTTGCATGACCCATTACCCTTGATAAATCCCAATGGATAACCATTGTATGTGCAAAGGTGTGTGTTTATATGCAATTTGAGGTGCAACGGTGCAACGGTGCAACGGTGCAACGGCGCCACGGTGGCACGGTGTCATGAGCATCTAGGTAACCCTTGCATGACCCATCCACCTACATAAATCCCATGGATAACAATTGCATGTGCAAAGGTGTGTGCATATATGCAATTTGAGGTGCAACGGTGCAACGGTGCAACGGTGCAACGGTGCCACGGCCGCCGCCGAACTTTTTTTTCCTCAAAGACTTTAGTTGAAACTTTAAATGCATGAAAATGCAACTTTCAAAACTGAAGTACAATTTGAAAAATGTAGTACAATTCCAGGTGTGCATGGGGAGGGAGAGGGAGAGGGAGAGGGAGAGGGAGAGGGAGAGGGAGAGGGAGAGGGAGAGGGAGAGGGAGAGGGAGAGGGAGAGGGAGAGGGAGAGGGAGAGGGAGAGGGAGAGGGAGAGGGAGAGGGAGAGGGAGAGGGAGAGGGAGAGGGAGAGGGAGAGGGAGAGGGAGAGGGAGAGGGAGAGGGAGAGGGAGAGGGAGAGGGAGAGGGAGAGGGAGAGGGAGAGGGAGAGGGAGAGGGAGAGGGAGAGGGAGAGGGAGAGGGAGAGGGAGAGGGAGGGTTTAGCCACATCGTGTTTTGTTCTTGGATTGATGACGCACCGCACGCAACGCTCGTGACCTGCACCCGCAGGCGAAAAAGAACAAACCACAATGATAGCATGGTTGTGAGTGACAATTGACGACATCACGCTACAAGGAGCATGACGCAAAAGGGATTAAAAATCGGCATGAAAAACCTGGTGAAAAATAAGAGGGAGAGGGGGGGAGAGGGAGAGGGAGAGAGAGTCGTCGTTCAGGAAGCCGTCATGACGCAAAATGGGATGAATACTCAACATGACAGGTGAAAAAACATGAGAAAAACAACGTACATAAAATCCCGCAACTCACTCTTGTTGTTGCTGATGCTGCTGTCGTTGTTCTTGTTGTCAGGCCCGTTGTTCTTGATTTCCAAAGAAGAAAGCCGTGAAGCTGCTCGTACGCAACGACCGTGACCTGCACCCGCAGGCGAAAAAGAACGAACCACAATGATAGTATTGTTGTGAGTGACAATTGACGACATCACGCTACAAAGAGCATGACGCAAAAGGGATTTAAAATCGGCATGAAAAACCTGGTGAAAAATAAGAGGGAGAGGGGGGGAGAGGGAGAGGGAGAGAGAGTCGTCGTTCAGGAAGCCGTCATGACGCAAAATGGGATGAATACTCAACATGCCAGGTGAAAAAAAATTAGGAAAACCACGTACGTAAAATCCCGCAACTCACTCTTGTTGTTGCTGATGCTGCTGTCGTTGTTGTTGTTGTCAGGCCCGTTGTTCTTGATTTCCAAAGAAGAAAGCCGTGAAGCTGCTCGTACGCATTATGGGGGCTGCACCCGCAGGCGAAAAAGAACGTGGACCACAGTCGGTCACTGGACGTGCGGTGGCGGGCGTGGTGGGCGCATCCGGCGGTGCGCGCCTGCAAAACACCGCATCAATTACCTGGGCGGGCAGGGTGCGCACCTTCCAAAGTCCCTGGTGTGTGTCAGTGCAGCGTCGACATGGCATGCGTGGAGGATATTTGCGTACGTACGACGAATCATGTGAAACGACTGGTCCAACCTGAAAATTTTTAAATTTTTTCCGTGTCCAGTAACGGTCCTAGGTTGCACCCGCGGGCCGTTCCGACAGCTGTACAGAAAAGATCACAAAGATACGCCGCGCAACGACGCCTGTGCCCGGCAAATCATTTGTGAGCCCGGAACTGAACAGTCACTGCAAATGTCGAGTATTTATTGCTCCAACCCCACAAAAAAGCGTTCCGGACCTGTTCGAAGCGAAGAGCACTGACAGGGATCGGACCCGAGCCAGATTTGTGTGCGGACCATGATGGCTGGCCTCCCTCACTCCGCAACCTCACTCTGGACGCAGGTTCGAATCCTGTCAGTGCTATTCGCTTCGAACAGTTCCGGAACGCTTTTTTTGGGGGGTGGAGCAATAGATTTTCGACGTTTGTAGTGACTGTTCAGTTCCCGACTCACATTTGCCGGGCACTGGCGTCATTCCGCGGCGTATCTTTCTGATCTATTCTGTACAGCTGCCGGAACGGCGCGCGGGTGCAACCTAGGACCGTTACTGGACACGGCAAAAATTCAAAATTTTTCAGGTTGGACCAGTCGTTTCAGATGATTCGTCGTACGTACGCAAATATCCTCCACGCATGCCATGTCGACGCTGCACTGACACACACCAGGGACTTTGGAAGGTGCCGTAAGAATTGTCTTGCGAAATGAAAGCTTAGCCGTATGCACTGTTCTGAAAAATCTGATTTGTAAAAATGGAGAAAAAAAAAAAAAAGGGAAAAAAACTAAAAAAAAAGAACCCTGAAAACTGACAAAAATGCCTTTGCACCAATAGGAGTCGACACTGCGTGTTCAGACTCCAAGTACTCGGGCACCCACACCTGCCGGGGGAGTACATTGTAATGCTATTCACTAGAACAGTTCCGGATGTAGCGTTAGTGATGATGTTGTACAATATATTCCAATCACGTTTGTCAGAGTGTGCGTTTTTCCGACATGTAGGGCAGGTTGTACAACATTCTGTGCGCCAACCATGTGTACTACATGTATCGATTAGTATCACTACATGTATATTCCGTCATGATCGCAGGATTAGTAACTACTGGGCTACATGTTAGTGTACCCTTACTAGGCTACTATGTAGAACCTTCAGAACCTGATTCTACCTTCCAAAATTCTAATTATGCGCCATGGATCAGTTCTGAAATGTAGAACGAGCCTACGTGGAGGGCATGACATCAGTCCAGCTGGCACCGCCGCGCACCATGACCGAGGGAACACGCCGTCACGTGCATGTAATGCAATGTTTGGAGACGACGGGCATGCATGCATGGTTAATTTTTGGCGGCGAATATTTTCCGCGCCAAAAAAATTCCGCGGTACCCTCCGTACCGTGAAAAGTGGGTGCACGGTGCGCGCACCCCTTGCGGAAGTGGCCATGGCGACTGCTTTTAGACGAAACGTGACAAATCTGGCTCGCGGAAAGCAGAAAAAATGCTCGATTCTTGGAGAAAATTAGTTACTGATTCTAATTTATGGTGGGATAGTTGCGATCTATAATGTCGCGGGCTCTTTTTCTTTACCATCGGCAGGGGGGTCCGGCCTGAATTTCTGTCGGGATGAATAAAGTATAATTGATGCCTGCAGGTGTGATTGTCGATTGTTGCCAGTTTTGATGGTCCTAATGGAAGCTAGTTTAATGATGTTTCTAAAGCCGTAAAAATTCCCGCTGCTATCTTTACCTTTCCCGTCATTTTGCGGTAAGATAACATTAGGCCTGCGCCATGCGCGCCCGACCTCTCCATGAAAGGGTGGCCTTTCTTGTGCGCCTGGGCACGAATAAATGCCCGTTATGGTACGTTCTTGTATTAAACGTCCTAAGATAGCGCTTTCCTGCTTTCTTACCTCGTTGAGCGTAAGCTTTTTGCCTTCTTTCCGGCCAGATGCAGCCATGAAGTTGCGGGTCCTGGCGCTGCATCGCTGGATTCCTGGATGTTTTTAAGCAAGTTCGTCTGTGACGTGGCTGGCTTGCTGCAGCGCGTGGCCCACAACCTGTCGGGAAGGTGTAATGCTTTTATTTCCATGCTTCTCTGAAATTTCTTTTGCTTTATAGACAGTTGTGTTCGAGGAAATTCACGCGGTCTTCCTAAGCAGCGGCATCATTTTCCCCAGACACTGACGAGCTGGCACCTGTCTCCTAAAGAGAGCGGCTCGTGCTTGTTAGAAAGGAGGCAGTGTGCATTTTGCGGGACACAATGCTTTGGTGGCACATGCGTCAGGTAGGCTGTTCCAATGGTCTCTTCACCTTTCCCACTGAGTAAATGTTAGCATTTGTCATGCTAACCAGAGCAGCTAGCCACAGGTTGGCTGGATAAAAAGTCAGCTTATTTTCTCTTTATATACTGCGTGTGTGGTCCTCCACGTGTCCGGCTTGTTGGGCATTTTGGAAGAGGGTTTATAATGTGTTGTTGGGTGGAACAACTTGGTTGTTGGCACAAAATCACACATTATTAGCCTGAGATAGGCATGACATATGCTGCTCAGGCGTGTCGTCCTACCAGCCTTGTTGTTAAGGGTAGACTCACAAGGCTGGCTGTGCCGATGGAGGGGTGGGGCGTGCTAGCCCCCCCCACACCCACGCATGCATGCTAGCCCACCCCCACACCCACGCATGCATGCTAGCCCCGGCCCCGGCCCCCCCACACCCACGCATGCATGCTAGCCCCCCCCACACCCACGCATGCATGCTAGCCCACACTCACACCCACGCATGCATGCTAGCCCACCCCCACACCCACGCATGCATGCTAGCCCCCCCACACACCCACGCATGCATGCCAGCCCCCCCACACACCCACGCATGCATGACCGCCCCCCCCACACCCACGCATGCATGCTAGCCCACCCCCACACCCACGCATGCATGCTAGCCCCCCCACACACCCACGCATGGATGCCAGCCCCCACACACACCCACGCATGCATGACAGCCCCCCCACACACCCACGCATGCATGCTAGCCCCCCACACACACCCACGCATGCATGCCAGCCCCCATACACACCCACGCATGCATGCCAGCCCCCCCCCACACTTACGCATGCATGCTAGCCCCCCACACACACCCACGCATGCATGCCAGCCCCCCCCCACACCCACGCATGCATGCCAGCCCCCCCCCACACTTACGCATGCATGCTAGCCCCCCACACACACCCACGCATGCATGCCAGCCCCCCCACACACCCACGCATGCAGGCTAGCCCAACCCCACACCCACGCATGCATGCCAGCCCACCCCCACACCCACGCGTGCATGCCAGCCCACCCCCACACCCACGCATGCATGCCAGCCCACCCCCACACCCACGCGTGCATGCCAGCCCACCCCTAGCTTGAGCGTGCTTGTAAAGTTTTTGCATGGTTTATTAAAATGAGTGGAATATGTATTTATTGCATTAAATGTTAATTTTATTGATCATGAATGAAAATGGTCAACATTGCCGAAGTGCCCCTAAATTGCTCAATATTGTGTGCTCAAGAATTCAATGAGGATTGTCATCATGGAAACCCGCACAAATTCACGATTCCGGGCATGCATGTGAAAGTATCAAGAACAATTTTCAATTAAGAATGGTATCTCATTGTTCCATGAATCAATATGACTCCATGTACGTAGACAAGCCATGATGACCCCATGGGAGCCTAAATCCTCATCATTAAATACATAAATGCCACCCATGTACGTAGACGGGCCATGATGACACCAATGGAGCCTGAATCCTCATCATTAATTACATAAATGCCAACCATGTACATACACGGGCAATGATGTCCATCTTCCCAGTAAAAGTCCTAAATTTAGGACCAAGTGGAATTAAAAAATATATATGCAAACATTAAAATTTGACCCTGGCATTCGTGCCCATGACAGATAACACACTTTTTTAGTTTCTATCAAAAACCTGGGGTCAAATAATTACATTTAGTGCATGAATGGGCCCTGCCACCTGCCAGACCTCAAAGCGCGAATTTGGCCAAAATGTGGGTTTTAGGACCATTAGGACCAATTATTGTCAACGCATGACCATGCTATCCACACGGTCCCTTGAGCATCTTACAAGCGCTAGGGGACCCTACGAGGCCTTGGGATGGCGGGGCAGCGTATAACAAGGCCATACCCTGCTGTGGCTGCCTCTCTATATACGCGTGATTAACGGTGTCACAGATGGTGCAGGTAATGCAATATAGGGTTGCATGGTTGCTGAGGTTGCCCGGCTTGAACATGGCCCACCCCTTGCGGTAAACTTTCTCTAAGCATATGCCAAACCTTCTTTGACATCACGGACATGCTGGCCACCACCCAGCGATGAAAAAACATTGCATTTGCATTGCAACTAACACATGAATGCAGCCAAATCAAGTTACAAAACAACGTTGAGCTAACATGCAACGCTTTGTGAGCGAATTCAGGGTGCATGTAACACGTAAACCATACTGTATATACTGTCTGAGAACACCCTGAACGACTGCAGGCCATAGGACCATGGTTTATAACTAACACATGAGTAAAACTGCTCTTACGCATGTGTGTTTTAGCTGCAGCGGACGACGAAGATAGAGACGTAAAAAATTGTATGACGTAAACCAACTATGTGTGACAGTTATGTGCACAGAGAGCGTCCCCTCTTTTTAGGCATAGCTGGCTGACTCAAAACACCAGGACAGCGTTGCCAGTTACACTCATGATCTAGGACAACCCGGCACGTACCTGCTACTTACGTCGCCTCATTCCAGATGGTTGCAAAAAAGTCGCTGAAATCCGCAGCGAGGTCAGCTTTCCGAGAGCTGAGCGCACCAAAGCTGGCCAACCGGTTCGACAATGATATAAACCACGCTTGTGCTGCGTTCTAGGTCCAAGAAATACCGAAAGTGAAGACCTATAAGGTGCGCTCGCTGCCCAGCCTGAACGTCCCTAAAACATGGTCGACAATGGAAATCGGGCAAGAATATCACGGCCCAGGCGCTCCCATGTCAAATACTCCGTTTCTAAACTCCAGACTATAATAAAAATCGTCCACAAAAATTTCCTGGCTTGATTCGCACCACCATTGCTAATACACTAACATGTTTGTGCCAAAATCGACCCTCCGCGAGCAGGCGATCTGCGACCCATTTGTGTTGTGCCGCTGTGATACAGCGCTACACATAAAAACTTGCGCAGAAAATATTCACAGCCTTTAAGCATAACTAACAACCTTTCGTTTTTGCTACTGGGCGCCCGAAATGATAAACGCACGTGAAAACGCCGGCCACGATTGTCAGGTCGCCATATCCACCTCACTTCATTCCCGCACCCACTTTTTCGCTCCAAAATCGGTTATATTTTTGGTCGAGGTACCTACTTTCCCGCCATTATACCCGGTACCCGGGTACGGAATCCGGGTACCATGTGCCGGTACCACGGGTCGGGTACATCATGCCGGGTACGGTCCACATGGGGTACGGTCCATATAGTGACCCCCCCCCCCGGTACCTCGGTTATAGTGACCACTAGGACGATTTAGGACAAAGTCCTAAATTTAGGACCGTGGGATGATTAACAATGATGACACCATGAAAGCCTGAATCCTCATCATTAAATACATAAATGCCAACCATGTACGTAGGCCAGCCATGATGACACTATGGGAGCCTGAATCCTCATCATTAATTTCATACATGCCAACAACACGTAGACGGGCCATAATGACACCACGGGAGCCTGAATCCTCATCATTTATTTTATGAGACATCCATGTACGTAGGCCAGCCATGATGACACCATGGGAGCCTGAATCCTCCACATTTTTTTTCTGAGACATCCATGTACGTAGGCCAGCCATGATGACACCATGGGAGCCTGAATCCTCATCATTAAATACATACATGCCATCCATGTACGTAGACAGGCCATGATGACACCATGGGAGCCTGAATCCTCATCATTAATTACATAAATGCCAACCATGTACGTAGACGGGCCATGATGACACCATGGGAGCCTGAATCCTCATCATTTTTTTTATGAGACATCCATGTACGTAGGCCAGCCATGATGACACCATGGGAGCCTGAATCCTCGTCATTTTTTTTTCTTTGACATCCATATACGTAGACGGGCCATGATGACACCATGGGAGCCTGAATCCTCATCATTAATTACATACATGCCAACAATGTAGGTAGACAAGCCATGATGACACCATGGGAGCCTGAATCCTCATCATTTTTTTTAATGAGACATCCATGTACATACGTAGGCCAGCCATGATGACACCATGGGAGCCTGAATCCTCATCATTTTTTTTTCTTTGACATCCATGTACGTAGGCCAGCCATGATGACACCATGGGAGCCTGAATCCTCCTCATTAATTACATAAATGCCAACCAGGTACGTAGACAAGCCATGATGACCCCATGGGAGCCTGAATCCTCATCATTAATTACATAAATGCCATCCATGTACGTAGACGGGCCATGATGACACCATGGGAGCCTGAATCCTCATCATTAATTACATAAATGCCATTCATGTACGTAGACGGGCAATGATGACACCATGGGAGCCTGAATCCTCATCATTAAAAAAGTACATGCCATCCATGTACGTAGGCCAGCCATGATGACACCATGGGAGCCTAAATCCTCCTCATGAATTACATAAATGCCAACCATGTACGTAGGCCAGCCATGGAGACACCATGGGAGCCTGAATCCTCCTCATTAATTACATAAATGCCAACCATGTACGTAGACAAGCCATGATGACACCATGGGAGCCTGAATCCTCATCATTAATTACATAAATGCCATCCATGTACGTACACAGGCGATGATGACACCATGGGAGCCTGAATCCTCATCATTTTTTTTTCTTTGACATCCATGTACGTAGACGGGCCATGATGACACCATGGGAGCCTGAATCCTCATCATTAATTACATACATGCCATCCATGTACGTACACGGGCCATGATGACACCATGGGAGCCTGAATCCTCATCATTTACTATTCCTTGACATCCATATACGTAGGCCAGCCATGGAGACACCATGGGAGCCTGAATCCTCCTCGTTAATTACATAAATGCCAACCATGTACGTAGACAAGCCATGATGACACCATGGGAGCCTGAATCCTCATCATTTACTATTCCTTGACATCCATGTACGTAGACGGGCCATGATGACACCATGGGAGCCTGAATCCTCATCATTAATTACATAAATGCCAACCATGTACGTAGGCCAGCCATGATGACACCATGGGAGCCTGAATCCTCATCATTAATTACATAAATGCCAACCATGTACGTAGACGGGCCATGATGACACCATGGGAGCCTGAATCCTCATCATTTTTTTTTCTTTGCCATCCATGTACGTAGACGGGCCATGATGACACCATGGGAGCCTGAATCCTCATCATTAATTACATACATGCCATCCATGTACGTAGACGGGCCATGATGACACCATGGGAGCCTGAATCCTCATCATTTACTATTCCTTGACATCCATGTACGTAGGCCAGCCATGGAGACACCATGGGAGCCTGAATCCTCCTCGTTAATTACATAAATGCCAACCATGTACGTAGACAAGCCATGATGACACCATGGGAGCCTGAATCCTCATCATTTACTATTCCTTGACATCCATGTACGTAGACGGGCCATGATGACACCATGGGAGCCTGAATCCTCATCATTAATTACATGGATGGCATTTATGTATTTAATGATGAGGATTCAGGCTCCCATGGTGTCTCCATGGCTGGCCTACGTACATACATGAATGGCATTTATGTAATTAATGATGAGGATTCAGGCTCCCATTGTGTCATCATGGCCCGTCTACGTACATGGATGGCATTTATGTAATTAATGATGAGGATTCAGGCTCCCATGGGGTCATCATGGCTTGTCTACGTACATGGTTGGCATTTATGTAATTAATGAGGAGGATTCAGGCTCCCATGGTGTCTCCATGGCTGGCCTACGTACATGGATGTCAAGGAATAGTAAATGATGAGGATTCAGGCTCCCATGGTGTCATCATGGCCTGTCTACGTACATGGATGGCATGTATGTAATTAATGAGGAGGGATTTAGGCTCCCATGGTGTCATCAATGCCCGTCTACGTACATGGTTGGCATATATGTAATTAATGATGAGGATTCAGGCTCCAATGGTGTCATCATGGCCCGTCTACGTACATGGATGTCAAGGAATAGTAAATGATGAGGATTCAGGCTCCCATGGTGTCATCATGGCTTGTCTACGTACATGGTTGGCATTTATGTAATTAACGAGGAGGATTCAGGCTCCCATGGTGTCTCCATGGCTGGCCTACGTACATGGATGTCAAGGAATAGTAAATGATGAGGATTCAGGCTCCCATGGTGTCATCATGGCCCGTGTACGTACATGGATGGCATGTATGTAATTAATGATGAGGATTCAGGCTCCCATGGTGTCATCATGGCCCGTCTACGTACATGGATGTCAAAGAAAAAAAAATGATGAGGATTCAGGCTCCCATGGTGTCATCATGGCTGGCCTACGTACATGGATGTTTCATAAAAAAAATGATGAGGATTCAGGCTCCCATGGTGTCATCATGGCCCGTCTACGTACATGGTTGGCATTTATGTAATTAATGAAGAGGATTCAGGCTCCCATGGTGTCATCATGGCCCGTCTACGTACATGGATGTCAAGGAATAGTAAATGATGAGGATTCAGGCTCCCATGGGGTCATCATGGCTTGTCTACGTACATGGTTGGCATTTATGTAATTAACGAGGAGGATTCAGGCTCCATTGGTGTCATCATGGCTGGCCTACGTACATGGATGTCAAGGAATAGTAAATGATGAGGATTCAGGCTCCCATGGTGTCATCATGGCTTGTCTACGTACATGGTTGGCATTTATGTAATTAATGAGGAGGATTCAGGCTCCCATGGTGTCTCTGTCAAATATCTAGCGATGTTTCTCTACTTTTGTCACGCATTATGTTATCACGCATTATATGCGGGGAAAATTGACGCCGTCAGCTAGGTGTTTATTTACACGACTTGTTGTTGGGTTTGCATCCCTATTAATTGCACCCACAGGTCGTTGACTAGTTTAATATCATATACAATGTTTGAGTGTACTAAAATCCGAATGATGTTGCTCGGAATACAGCAAGCGTTACCTGTCAGCACCGTTACAGGTGCCGTAATTTACATCGGCTCTCTCCGGATCAGATCAGGTCCGCAGTTTGTGGTGCCGCCCTGGAGGCGATAGGACTTTGAGCCTATCAGACCACACACACAATGTACCATGATGTGGACAATAGATTACAGGCTGCAAAGTCGTTATTATCTAGTGTTCTTTCCGTGGTTGTAGAGACGCTAAGCTGCAGTGCCGTCAGATGTAAATCAACGGTGCATAATGCATTAGCCGCCACTACTTTGTGTGCCTAGAGTCGTTTGCTTGCCCAGCCGTGTGTGGCCCCGACCCAGTGTTGGTCGTGTGACCCTGCCCAGTGTTGGCATTGTCATTTGCCCTGGCCCAGTGTTGGCTATGGTAGACTGCGCCCAGTGTTGGCCGCACCGTGTTTTCCACTCTCAGTAAACGTATTTTAATACAAGAAGTCTTTTCCATACACTTGTGCAATATCTGGGTCATAACAGGCAAAAGATCTTTCCTCCGAGCCCCGGTTTCTGACATGGTATCGAGTAGCGAGTGATGCCTATGAACCCATATTTTCCAATTCCCAACGACCGCAACCTGAGATCTGGAATTGAGCTTTTTCAATTTCCCGAAGAATCTTGCCCAGACTACCTCGCAAGAGCAAATCTGCTTTTTGCCCAAGTTGAAGACATCTTCCCGGGCGTGTTTCCTGAATCTGCCTACTGCCGCTGGCTCCTGCGTGGCATTCGACAAGAATTTTTCAACTGTGTGTGTTTCAGCGAACTTCCAGACTTTTCAATCAGAAATCTACAGGATCTGCTCGACAACAACGCAGTATCTCTGGAGAGATTAAATCACACTTTACTTCACATTACAAATCTCCAACGCAATCAAGAACATGTCGGGAGGTGCGCCAGCTGTGGCACGAGAAGTCAAGGAGAGCAGCGTTCTTAGTGCTCTCAAGAATCTCAACTTTGATGGGAGCGACCCCAAGAAATTCACCGGATTCCGAATCAAGGCGGAAGGGCAATTCGACGCCCTCGGATATTCAGATGTACTAGCTGGAAAGGATCCGATCGTGGTAAAGCAGCAAAAAATTGGTTACGCTGCCCTGATTGCTGGCCTCGACGGCAACGCGCTACTGCATGCCGCTACGGCCCCCAACAAGTATATGCACGAGGCGTGGACCGTCCTGGTTGACGTCTATGGACGTGACGAAACGACATCCACCCATCAGGCCGCGACACTTGAGGAACTGCTGTCAGCTGAGCAGATTCCCATGGATTCTGTTCCTGCAAATGTCAATCTCACCGAACGATTGTACCTGCAATATAATAAATTAAGCAACAATAAACTCCATGATTCCATCCTGGTGACATCACACCGCCGCAGACTTCCTGCCCAGTATGGCCCCGTCCTGGCGGCGTACAACCTTCCCCCCGACTTGACGTGGAAAGACTACAAGACCGCCGTCCTGAAAGTGGACGACCATCTGCGTGTGCACCGCGCGGCCCAAGCTGGCAGCTCAGATTCCAGTGCACCAGTGTATCATACTGCTGCCTGCCCCCACTGTGCGGGTACTATCGACGAATCAGTCTTCCTCACCAAGGGTGGGAAAGTGCTGACCTGCAAGCACTGCCACCGTACCGGTCACACTGAGGATCGCTGCTGGTCCAAGAAGGCGGAGAACAAGTCCAAGAAACCTGAGGCGCACTTCACCATGGACGGCGAGCCACTGGCTGACGACGTGGCAGATGTTCCTGCTGGTTTTTTCATTGAGTAGCCGGAATACGTGACATGCAGTACGGGGGTGTGTCAAATATCTAGCGATGTTTCTCTACTTTTGTCACGCATTATGTTATCACGCATTATATGCGGGGAAAATTGACGCCGTCAGCTAGGTGTTTATTTACACGACTTGTTGTTGGGTTTGCATCCCTATTAATTGCACCCACAGGTCGTTGACTAGTTTAATATCATATACAATGTTTGAGTGTACTAAAATCCGAATGATGTTGCTCGGAATACAGCAAGCGTTACCTGTCAGCACCGTTACAGGTGCCGTAATTTACATCGGCTCTCTCCGGATCAGATCAGGTCCGCAGTTTGTGGTGCCGCCCTGGAGGCGATAGGACTTTGAGCCTATCAGACCACACACACAATGTACCATGATGTGGACAATAGATTACAGGCTGCAAAGTCGTTATTATCTAGTGTTCTTTCCGTGGTTGTAGAGACGCTAAGCTGCAGTGCCGTCAGATGTAAATCAACGGTGCATAATGCATTAGCCGCCACTACTTTGTGTGCCTAGAGTCGTTTGCTTGCCCAGCCGTGTGTGGCCCCGACCCAGTGTTGGTCGTGTGACCCTGCCCAGTGTTGGCATTGTCATTTGCCCTGGCCCAGTGTTGGCTATGGTAGACTGCGCCCAGTGTTGGCCGCACCGTGTTTTCCACTCTCAGTAAACGTATTTTAATACAAGAAGTCTTTTCCATACACTTGTGCAATATCTGGGTCATAACAGGCAAAAGATCTTTCCTCCGAGCCCCGGTTTCTGACAGTCTCCATGGCTGGCCTACGTACATGGATGGCATTTATGTATTTAATGATGAGGATTCAGGCTCCCATGGTGTCATCATGGCTTGTCTACCTACATGGTTGGCATTTATGTAACCTGAATCCTCTCATTAAGAAAATGAAGAGGATTCAGGCTCCATTGGTGTCATCATGGCTGGCCTACGTACATGGATGTCAAGGAATAGTAAATGATGAGGATTCAGGCTCCCATGGTGTCATCATGGCCCGTCTACGTACATGGATGTCAAGGAATAGTAAATGATGAGGATTCAGGCTCCCATGGGGTCATCATGGCTTGTCTACGTACATGGTTGGCATTTATGTAATTAACGAGGAGGATTCAGGCTCCATTGGTGTCATCATGGCTGGCCTACGTACATGGATGTCAAGGAATAGTAAATGATGAGGATTCAGGCTCCCATGGTGTCATCATGGCTTGTCTACGTACATGGTTGGCATTTATGTAATTAATGAGGAGGATTCAGGCTCCCATGGTGTCATCATGGCCCGTCTACTTACATGGATGGCATTTATGTAATTAATGATGAGGATTCAGGCTCCCATGGGGTCATCATGGCTTGTCTACGTACATGGTTGGCATTTATGTAATTCATGAGGAGGATTCAGGCTCCCATGGTGTCTCCATGGCTGGCCTACGTACATGGATGTCAAGGAATAGTAAATGATGAGGATTCAGGCTCCCATGGTGTCATCATGGCCCGTCTACGTACATGGATGGCATTTATGTAATTAATGATGAGGATTCAGGCTCCCATGGGGTCATCATGGCTTGTCTACGTACATGGTTGGCATTTATGTAATTAATGAGGAGGATTCAGGCTCCCATGGTGTCTCCATGGCTGGCCTACGTACATGGATGTCAAGGAATAGTAAATGATGAGGATTCAGGCTCCCATGGTGTCATCATGGCCTGTCTACGTACATGGATGGCATGTATGTAATTAATGATGAGGATTCAGGCTCCCATGGTGTCATCATGGCTTGTCTACGTACATGGTTGGCATTTATGTAATTAATGAGGAGGATTCAGGCTCCCATGGGGTCATCATGGCTTGTCTACGTACATGGTTGGCATTTATGTAATTAATGATGAGGATTCAGGCTCCCATGGTGTCTCCATGGCTGGCCTACGTACATGGATGTCAAGGAATAGTAAATGATGAGGATTCAGGCTCCCATGGTGTCATCATGGCCCGTGTACGTACATGGATGGCATGTATGTAATTAATGAGGGGGATTCAGGCTCCCATGGTGTCATCATGGCTGGCCTACGTACATGGATGTCAAAGAAAAAGAAATGATGAGGATTCAGGCTCCCATGGTGTCATCATGGCTGGCCTACGTACATGGATGTCTCATAAAATAAATGATGAGGATTCAGGCTCCCATGGTGTCATCATGGCTTGTCTACCTACATTGTTGGCATGTATGTAATTAATGATGAGGATTCAGGCTCCCATGGTGTCTCCATGGCTGGCCTACGTACATGAATGGCATTTATGTAATTAATGATGAGGATTCAGGCTCCCATGGTGTCATCATGGCCCGTCTACGTACATGGATGGCATTTATGTAATTAATGATGAGGATTCAGGCTCCCATGGGGTCATCATGGCTTGTCTACGTACATGGTTGGCATTTATGTAATTAATGAGGAGGATTCAGGCTCCCATGGTGTCTCCATGGCTGGCCTACGTACATGGATGTCAAGGAATAGTAAATGATGAGGATTCAGGCTCCCATGGTGTCATCATGGCCTGTCTACGTACATGGATGGCATGTATGTAATTAATGATGAGGATTCAGGCTCCCATGGTGTCATCATGGCTTGTCTACGTACATGGTTGGCATTTATGTAATTAATGAGGAGGATTCAGGCTCCCATGGTGTCATCATGGCTTGTCTACGTACATGGTTGGCATTTATGTAATTAATGATGAGGATTCAGGCTCCCATGGTGTCTCCATGGCTGGCCTACGTACATGGATGTCAAGGAATAGTAAATGATGAGGATTCAGGCTCCCATGGTGTCATCATGGCTTGTCTACGTACATGGTTGGCATTTATGTAATTAATGAGGAGGATTCAGGCTCCCATGGTGTCTCCATGGCTGGCCTACGTACATGGATGGCATTTATGTATTTAATGATGAGGATTCAGGCTCCCATGGTGTCATCATGGCTTGTCTACCTACATGGTTGGCATTTATGTAACCTGAATCCACTCATTAAGAAAATGAAGAGGATTCAGGCTCCATTGGTGTCATCATGGCTGGCCTACGTACATGGATGTCAAGGAATAGTAAATGATGAGGATTCAGGCTCCCATGGTGTCATCATGGCCCGTCTACGTACATGGATGTCAAGGAATAGTAAATGATGAGGATTCAGGCTCCCATGGTGTCATCATGGCTTGTCTACCTACATGGTTGGCATTTATGTAACCTGAATCCACTCATTAAGAAAATGAAGAGGATTCAGGCTCCATTGGTGTCATCATGGCCCGTCTACGTACATGGATGTCAAGGAATAGTAAATGATGAGGATTCAGGCTCCCATGGGGTCATCATGGCTTGTCTACGTACATGGTTGGCATTTATGTAATTAACGAGGAGGATTCAGGCTCCATTGGTGTCATCATGGCTGGCCTACGTACATGGATGTCAAGGAATAGTAAATGATGAGGATTCAGGCTCCCATGGTGTCATCATGGATTGTCTACGTACATGGTTGGCATTTATGTAATTAATGAGGAGGATTCAGGCTCCCATGGTGTCTCCATGGCTGGCCTACGTACATGGATGGCATTTATGTATTTAATGATGAGGATTCAGGCTCCCATGGTGTCATCATGGCTTGTCTACCTACATGGTTGGCATTTATGTAACCTGAATCCACTCATTAAGAAAATGAAGAGGATTCAGGCTCCATTGGTGTCATCATGGCTGGCCTACGTACATGGATGTCAAGGAATAGTAAATGATGAGGATTCAGGCTCCCATGGTGTCATCATGGCCCGTCTACGTACATGGATGTCAAGGAATAGTAAATGATGAGGATTCAGGCTCCCATGGGGTCATCATGGCTTGTCTACGTACATGGTTGGCATTTATGTAATTAACGAGGAGGATTCAGGCTCCATTGGTGTCATCATGGCTGGCCTACGTACATGGATGTCAAGGAATAGTAAATGATGAGGATTCAGGCTCCCATGGTGTCATCATGGCTTGTCTACGTACATGGTTGGCATTTATGTAATTAATGAGGAGGATTCAGGCTCCCATGGTGTCATCATGGCCCGTCTACTTACATGGATGGCATTTATGTAATTAATGATGAGGATTCAGGCTCCCATGGGGTCATCATGGCTTGTCTACGTACATGGTTGGCATTTATGTAATTCATGAGGAGGATTCAGGCTCCCATGGTGTCTCCATGGCTGGCCTACGTACATGGATGTCAAGGAATAGTAAATGATGAGGATTCAGGCTCCCATGGTGTCATCATGGCCCGTCTACGTACATGGATGGCATTTATGTAATTAATGATGAGGATTCAGGCTCCCATGGGGTCATCATGGCTTGTCTACGTACCTGGTTGGCATTTATGTAATTAATGAGGAGGATTCAGGCTCCCATGGTGTCTCCATGGCTGGCCTACGTACATGGATGTCAAGGAATAGTAAATGATGAGGATTCAGGCTCCCATGGTGTCATCATGGCCTGTCTACGTACATGGATGGCATGTATGTAATTAATGATGAGGATTCAGGCTCCCATGGTGTCATCATGGCTTGTCTACGTACATGGTTGGCATTTATGTAATTAATGAGGAGGATTCAGGCTCCCATGGTGTCATCATGGCTTGTCTACGTACATGGTTGGCATTTATGTAATTAATGATGAGGATTCAGGCTCCCATGGTGTCTCCATGGCTGGCCTACGTACATGGATGTCAAGGAATAGTAAATGATGAGGATTCAGGCTCCCATGGTGTCATCATGGCCCGTGTACGTACATGGATGGCATGTATGTAATTAATGAGGAGGATTCAGGCTCCCATGGTGTCATCATGGCTGGCCTACGTACATGGATGTCAAAGAAAAAGAAATGATGAGGATTCAGGCTCCCATGGTGTCATCATGGCTGGCCTACGTACATGGATGTCTCATAAAATAAATGATGAGGATTCAGGCTCCCATGGTGTCATCATGGCTTGTCTACCTACATTGTTGGCATGTATGTAATTAATGATGAGGATTCAGGCTCCCATGGTGTCTCCATGGCTGGCCTACGTACATGAATGGCATTTATGTAATTAATGATGAGGATTCAGGCTCCCATGGTGTCATCATGGCCCGTCTACGTACATGGATGGCATTTATGTAATTAATGATGAGGATTCAGGCTCCCATGGGGTCATCATGGCTTGTCTACGTACATGGTTGGCATTTATGTAATTAATGAGGAGGATTCAGGCTCCCATGGTGTCTCCATGGCTGGCCTACGTACATGGATGTCAAGGAATAGTAAATGATGAGGATTCAGGCTCCCATGGTGTCATCATGGCCTGTCTACGTACATGGATGGCATGTATGTAATTAATGATGAGGATTCAGGCTCCCATGGTGTCATCATGGCTTGTCTACGTACATGGTTGGCATTTATGTAATTAATGAGGAGGATTCAGGCTCCCATGGTGTCATCATGGCTGGCCTACGTACATGGTTGGCATTTATGTAATTAATGATGAGGATTCAGGCTCCCATGGTGTCTCCATGGCTGGCCTACGTACATGGATGTCAAGGAATAGTAAATGATGAGGATTCAGGCTCCCATGGTGTCATCATGGCCCGTGTACGTACATGGATGGCATGTATGTAATTAATGAGGAGGATTCAGGCTCCCATGGTGTCATCATGGCTGGCCTACGTACATGGATGTCAAAGAAAAAGAAATGATGAGGATTCAGGCTCCCATGGTGTCATCATGGCTTGTCTACGTACATGGTTGGCATTTATGTAATTAATGAGGAGGATTCAGGCTCCCATGGTGTCATCATGGCTTGTCTACGTACATGGTTGGCATTTATGTAATTAACGAGGAGGATTCAGGCTCCCATGGTGTCATCATGGCTGGCCTACGTACATGGATGTCAAGGAATAGTAAATGATGAGGATTCAGGCTCCCATGGGGTCATCATGGCTTGTCTACGTACATGGTTGGCATTTATGTAATTAATGAGGAGGATTCAGGCTCCCATGGTGTCTCCATGGCTGGCCTACGTACATGGATGTCAAGGAATAGTAAATGATGAGGATTCAGGCTCCCATGGTGTCATCATGGCCTGTCTACGTACATGGATGGCATGTATGTAATTAATGAGGAGGGATTTAGGCTCCCATGGTGTCATCAATGCCCGTCTACGTACATGGTTGGCATATATGTAATTAATGATGAGGATTCAGGCTCCAATGGTGTCATCATGGCCCGTCTACGTACATGGATGTCAAGGAATAGTAAATGATGAGGATTCAGGCTCCCATGGTGTCATCATGGCTTGTCTACGTACATGGTTGGCATTTATGTAATTAACGAGGAGGATTCAGGCTCCCATGGTGTCTCCATGGCTGGCCTACGTACATGGATGTCAAGGAATAGTAAATGATGAGGATTCAGGCTCCCATGGTGTCATCATGGCCCGTGTACGTACATGGATGGCATGTATGTAATTAATGATGAGGATTCAGGCTCCCATGGTGTCATCATGGCCCGTCTACGTACATGGATGTCAAAGAAAAAAAAATGATGAGGATTCAGGCTCCCATGGTGTCATCATGGCCCGTCTACGTACATGGATGTTTCATAAAAAAAATGATGAGGATTCAGGCTCCCATGGTGTCATCATGGCCCGTCTACGTACATGGTTGGCATTTATGTAATTAATGAAGAGGATTCAGGCTCCCATGGTGTCATCATGGCCCGTCTACGTACATGGATGTCAAGGAATAGTAAATGATGAGGATTCAGGCTCCCATGGGGTCATCATGGCTTGTCTACGTACATGGTTGGCATTTATGTAATTAACGAGGAGGATTCAGGCTCCATTGGTGTCATCATGGCTGGCCTACGTACATGGATGTCAAGGAATAGTAAATGATGAGGATTCAGGCTCCCATGGTGTCATCATGGCTTGTCTACGTACATGGTTGGCATTTATGTAATTAATGAGGAGGATTCAGGCTCCCATGGTGTCTCCATGGCTGGCCTACGTACATGGATGGCATTTATGTATTTAATGATGAGGATTCAGGCTCCCATGGTGTCATCATGGCTTGTCTACCTACATGGTTGGCATTTATGTAACCTGAATCCTCTCATTAAGAAAATGAAGAGGATTCAGGCTCCATTGGTGTCATCATGGCTGGCCTACGTACATGGATGTCAAGGAATAGTAAATGATGAGGATTCAGGCTCCCATGGTGTCATCATGGCCCGTCTACGTACATGGATGTCAAGGAATAGTAAATGATGAGGATTCAGGCTCCCATGGGTCATCATGGCTTGTCTACGTACATGGTTGGCATTTATGTAATTAACGAGGAGGATTCAGGCTCCATTGGTGTCATCATGGCTGGCCTACGTACATGGATGTCAAGGAATAGTAAATGATGAGGATTCAGGCTCCCATGGTGTCATCATGGCTTGTCTACGTACATGGTTGGCATTTATGTAATTAATGAGGAGGATTCAGGCTCCCATGGTGTCATCATGGCCCGTCTACTTACATGGATGGCATTTATGTAATTAATGATGAGGATTCAGGCTCCCATGGGGTCATCATGGCTTGTCTACGTACATGGTTGGCATTTATGTAATTAATGAGGAGGATTCAGGCTCCCATGGTGTCTCCATGGCTGGCCTACGTACATGGATGTCAAGGAATAGTAAATGATGAGGATTCAGGCTCCCATGGTGTCATCATGGCCCGTCTACGTACATGGATGGCATTTATGTAATTAATGATGAGGATTCAGGCTCCCATGGGGTCATCATGGCTTGTCTACGTACATGGTTGGCATTTATGTAATTAATGAGGAGGATTCAGGCTCCCATGGTGTCTCCATGGCTGGCCTACGTACATGGATGTCAAGGAATAGTAAATGATGAGGATTCAGGCTCCCATGGTGTCATCATGGCCTGTCTACGTACATGGATGGCATGTATGTAATTAATGATGAGGATTCAGGCTCCCATGGTGTCATCATGGCTTGTCTACGTACATGGATGGCATGTATGTAATTAATGATGAGGATTCAGGCTCCATTGGTGTCATCATGGCTGGCCTACGTATGTACATGGATGTCAAAGAAAAAAAAAATGATGAGGATTCAGGCTCCCATGGTGTCATCATTGCCCGTGTATGTACATGGTTGGCATTTATGTAATTAATGATGAGGATTCAGGCTCCATTGGTGTCATCATTGCCCGTGTATGTACATGGTTGGCATTTATGTATGTAATTAATGATGAGGATTCAGGCTCCATTGGTGTCATCATGGCTGGCCTACGTATGTACATGGATGTCAAAGAAAAAAAAATGATGAGGATTCAGGCTCCCATGGTGTCATCATGGCCCGTCTACGTACATGGATGTCAAGGAATAGTAAATGATGAGGATTCAGGCTCCCATGGTGTCAGATGTCATGGCCTGTCTACGTACATGGATGGCATGTATGTAATTAATGATGAGGATTCAGGCTCCATTGGTGTCATCATGGCTGGCCTACGTATGTACATGGATGTCAAAGAAAAAAAAATGATGAGGATTCAGGCTCCCATGGTGTCATCATGGCCCGTCTACGTACATGGATGTCAAGGAATAGTAAATGATGAGGATTCAGGCTCCCATGGTGTCATCATGGCCTGTCTACGTACATGGATGGCATGTATGTATTTAATGATGAGGATTCAGGCTCCCATGGTGTCATCATGGCTGGCCTACGTACATGGATGTCTCAGAAAAAAAATGATGAGGATTCAGGCTCCCATGGTGTCATCATGGCTGGCCTACGTACATGGATGTCAAAGAAAAAAAAATGATGAGGATTCAGGCTCCCGTGGTGTCATTATGGCCCGTCTACGTGTTGTTGGCATGTATGAAATTAATGATGAGGATTCAGGCTCCCATAGTGTCATCATGGCTGGCCTACGTACATGGTTGGCATTTATGTAATTAATGATGAGGATTCAGGCTCCCATGGTGTCATCATTGCCCGTGTATGTACATGGTTGGCATTTATGTAATTAATGATGAGGATTCAGGCTCCATTGGTGTCATCATGGCCCGTCTACGTACATGGACCGTGGCATTTATGTATTTAATGATGAGGATTCAGGCTCCCATGGGGTCATTGATGATCATGGCATTTATGTATGTAATTAATGATGAGGATTCAGGCTCCATTGGTGTCATCATGGCTGGCCTACGTATGTACATGGATGTCAAAGAAAAAAAAATGATGAGGATTCAGGCTCCCATGGTGTCATCATGGCCCGTCTACGTACATGGATGTCAAGGAATAGTAAATGATGAGGATTCAGGCTCCCATGGTGTCAGATGTCATGGCCTGTCTACGTACATGGATGGCATGTATGTATTTAATGATGAGGATTCAGGCTCCCATGGTGTCATCATGGCTGGCCTACGTACATGGATGTCTCAGAAAAAAAATGATGAGGATTCAGGCTCCCATGGTGTCATCATGGCTGGCCTACGTACATGGATGTCAAAGAAAAAAAAATGATCAGGATTCAGGCTCCCGTGGTGTCATTATGGCCCGTCTACGTGTTGTTGGCATGTATGAAATTAATGATGAGGATTCAGGCTCCCACAGTGTCATCATGGCTGGCCTACGTACATGGTTGGCATTTATGTAATTAATGATGAGGATTCAGGCTCCCATGGTGTCATCATTGCCCGTGTATGTACATGGTTGGCATTTATGTAATTAATGATGAGGATTCAGGCTCCATTGGTGTCATCATGGCCCGTCTACGTACATGGGTGGCATTTATGTATTTAATGATGAGGATTCAGGCTCCCATGGGGTCATCATGGCTTGTCTACGTACATGGAGTCATATTGATTCATGGAACAATGAGATACCATTCTTAATTGAAAATTGTTCTTGATACTTTCACATGCATGCCCGGAATCGTGAATTTGTGCGGGTTTCCATGATGACAATCCTCATTGAATTCTTGAGCACACAATATTGAGCAATTTAGGGGCACTTCGGCAATGTTGACCATTTTCATTCATGATAAAATTAACATTTAATGCAATAAATACATATTCCACTCATTTTAATAAACCATGCAAAAACTTTACAAGCACGCTCAAGCTAGGGGTGGGCTGGCATGCACGCGTGGGTGTGGGGGTGGGCTGGCATGCATGCGTGGGTGTGGGGGGGGCTAGCCTGCATGCGTGGGTGTGTGGGGGGGCTGGCATGCATGCGTGGGTGTGTGTGGGGGGCTAGCATGCATGCGTAAGTGTGGGGGGGGCTGGCATGCATGCGTGGGTGTGTATGGGGGCTGGCATGCATGCGTGGGTGTGTGTGGGGGGCTAGCATGCATGCGTGGGTGTGTGGGGGGGCTGTCATGCATGCGTGGGTGTGGGGGGGGCTGGCATGAATGCGTGGGTGTGGGGGGGGCTAGCATGCATGCGTGGGTGTGGGGGTGGGCTAGCATGCATGCGTGGGTGTGAGTGTGGGCTAGCATGCATGCGTGGGTGTGGGGGGGGCTAGCATGCATGCGTGGGTGTGGGGGGGCTAGCATGCATGCGTGGGTGTGGGGGTGGGCTAGCATGCATGCGTGGGTGTGGGGGGGGCTAGCACGCCCCACCCCTCCATCGGCACAGCCAGCCTTGTGAGTCTACCCTTAACAACAAGGCTGGTAGGACGACACGCCTGAGCAGCATATGTCATGCCTATCTCAGGCTAATAATGTGTGATTTTGTGCCAACAACCAAGTTGTTCCACCCAACAACACATTATAAACCCTCTTCCAAAATGCCCAACAAGCCGGACACGTGGAGGACCACACACGCAGTATATAAAGAGAAAATAAGCTGACTTTTTATCCAGCCAACCTGTGGCTAGCTGCTCTGGTTAGCATGACAAATGCTAACATTTACTCAGTGGGAAAGGTGAAGAGACCATTGGAACAGCCTACCTGACGCATGTGCCACCAAAGCATTGTGTCCCGCAAAATGCACACTGCCTCCTTTCTAACAAGCACGAGCCGCTCTCTTTAGGAGACAGGTGCCAGCTCGTCAGTGTCTGGGGAAAATGATGCCGCTGCTTAGGAAGACCGCGTGAATTTCCTCGAACACAACTGTCTATAAAGCAAAAGAAATTTCAGAGAAGCATGGAAATAAAAGCATTACACCTTCCCGACAGGTTGCGGGCCACGCGCTGCAGAAAGCCAGCCACGTCACAGACGATTAACTAGCTAAAAGACACCCAGGAATCCAGCGATGCAGCGCCAGGACCCGCAACTTTCTGGCTGCATCTGGCCGGAAAGAAGGCAAAAAGCTTACGCTCAACGAGGTAAGAAAGCAGGAAAACGCAAGCTTAAGACGTTTAACACAAGAACGTACCATAACGGGCATTTATTCGTGCCCAGGCGCACAAGAAAGTCCACCCTTTCATGGAGTGGTTGGGCAGTACGCATCGCGCAGGGCTAATGTTATCTTACCGCAAAATGACGGGAAAGGTAAAGATAGCAGCGGGAATTTTTACGGCTTTAGAAACATCATTAAACTAGCTTTCCTTACGACCATCAAAACTGGCAACAATCGACAATCAACCCGGCAGGCATCCAATATACTTTATTCATCCCGACAGAAATTCAGGCCGGACCCCCCCTGCCGATGGCAAAGAAAAAAAGCCCGCGACATTATAGATCGCAACCATCCCGCCATAAATTAGAATCAGTAACTAATTTTCTCCAACAATCGAGCATTTCTGCTTTCCGCGTGCCAGATTTGTCACGTTTCGTCTAAAGGCAGTCGCCATGGCCCCTACCGCAAGGGGTGCGCGCACCATGCCGACATAGCTTTTGGGCCTCAATTTGCACCGAAATTTGGTCCGTACCGTCCAGCTCAGTCGGATTATGTATGTGGATCGGCCGTGTTGGTTGCATACGCAGGTATATTAATTCTTGCATTCGCCCCGGACCTTCCCCAGGACAGGTCAGGATATAACAATAATTCTTGCATTCGCCCCCGCCCTTTCCTATGGCCTGGTCAGGTTTGGGCGCGACGCCACTAGCGCGGCGCCCGCGACAGAGTGGCCAGGCTCGAGCACGTTTTCTGGATCCCAAGCACCGGATTGGACACTGTCCGAGGACTGGACAGGAATTGGCTGACCAATCGGATGCTTGCTCGTCGTCTCCAAAAACATATATAAAGAGCCAAATCGCGCGAACTACGCAATGATCCTTTAAGCAGCGTTACTCTGCCGAAATGTCAACCTAGGCCGGTCAAGTGACGCCGAGGTGTTCACCGATAGTTCAGGTCAGCCACAGCGCGCCTTCGAATGTAGGCACGGTCGCATTTTTTTTTAGGAAATGTAGAATTGTTGTCGACCAGCTACCAACGCCCGACCGGACCCATACAACGGAAACATCAAGGCGATGTGATGTAGGTGTGTCTGATATGTCATTAATACACAGAGCATCGTGAATATAATATATAATATAAATTATATAATATACTATAATTAATATATAATTTTAATTTTATGTTAATTTTAATGTTATTTCATATAACATAATATAGCATAATATAATATAATATAATATTATATAAAGTAGTATATAAAAAATTAAAATGTAAAAGAAAAATATCTACCTTATTGGGGTTTAATGTTCCTTTCCAGTTCAGCATAAGTACACTCTTGAGTGTGTGCAATGTTTGGTTATACGCCATTGTCTTAAAATAGCAACCAATGTAAACCTCCGTCCTAACCACATTTGGATACAATAAAGACATTGATGCCTGACACATAGCATTCATTGCTTGAAATACCATGCATATTTTGTGTCAATGTTCTGCAGACCACAGCTTCAAGTGGGCATACTTCGCTTTCCTCAATATAATGGCGACATGGCATTTGGTGAAAGTGGTGAGTGCCATGAAGTTGCGCCGGCCGTCGTTATCCATGACGAACTGAATGGGTTTCGTGCAAATCAAGTTTTTTGTTTTGGTGTTCCAGTTGCGCCGGCCGGCGTTTCCAATGGTATCTTGCGCGCACTTGCAAAAGCTTGCACGCTTATCAACATTTTGTGTTGGTAAACATTTTATCACCTCTGGGATTTCCGCCTTCACTACCTGAGTTGCTTCTTTGTGGTTTTCAAATGCAACCGAGTTACGCCGGCCGTCGTTACTCATGACAAATTGTAGGGGTTTTGTGCAAATCACTTTTGTATGGTTTATGTACATGCATCCAGTTGCGCCGGCCGGCGTTTCCAATGGTATCTTGCAGTTGCGCAATCAGGCCCCATTACCAAAAGTGTGTTTGTACATCTTTTTTACACCTGAAGGATTTCTGCCTGCATATCCTGAGTTGCTTCTTAATGGTTTTTAATTGCGCCCGAGTTACGCCGGCCGTCGTTATTAATGACAAACTGTATGTGTTTCATAAAATCACTTTTGTATGGTTTACATGTATCCAGTTGCGCCGGCCGGCGTTATTAATGACGCTTGTCGTTCTTGTTTGATGCCCATCGTTTTCGTCGTGTCTTTAATGGTGATTATTTATCATTACTCATCCTCAGGGCTTTCGGTGCCGCGGGATTAAGAGGCGAAAAAAATCAGCTGCCGTCTGACCAAAGTCTGATGGCGCGATCGGGGCGGGGGGCCGTTTCCGACGGTTCGCGTCCCTTGTCCAATGACGACCGGGAGCCTGCACTTCGCGGTCTCTGGAGCGACAAGTACATCGAGAACAAGGGGTACAAAATTGCCAATGACATCTTTCCTATCATGGCGGAACGCGTGAAAGCAAACAACCACAGGACGCCAGAGATGAGCGCGGAGGTTCTGTCTTGCGCAGCTTCAAGACTAAATGCCATGGTGGCGGAGAGCAACGGCATTAAGAAGAGGAAGAACTGTGACGACGGGCTTCCTGAAAGTTGGGCGGAATCTCTTCGGGATACCATCAAGAAGGCTTTTGGCGACTTGGGAACATCTGAGAAGGATCGTGGGCTTAGGTGGGCCTTGTGTGGACTTGTTACGAAGGCAATGGAGGGCGTCCCGGACAGGATTGTGGAGCGCGCGTTCGGGATTGACAGGCGCTTTGTCGCAACTGTTCGGGGTCACAGGGATGGAATGGAAGAAGGGGAGGACGACCTTTTGATGAGTGCGCCAGAGAGGAGGAGGAGGAAAGACGAGCTTCCGACGGAAGTCATTGCCCTGATACAAGCGTGCTGGAGGGATGATAACTTGACGCGGGCGTCTCCGAACATGAAGGATGTTCATTGTGAATGGACCAGAAAGGATTACAAACATACACTAGCGTTTTCGGAGGGTGCGCGCTACTATACTGTCTCCAAGTCGAAGATTTACGAAGTGTTCATTTCCCGCCATCCGGAGTTGAAGCCACCGCGGCGGATGGACAGTAGGGAGGGGGGGGGGGAGGGAGAGGAGGGTGTGAGGGGGGGAAATCAGGTGATTTTGGAGACGGAGGCAGGGATGTCAATGCTACGCACGAATCAGAAGAGCACAGTTCATGTGGGATACACTACTTTTTGCAAGCATATGCCCGCATGCGTCAAGGGGCGGTGGAAAATGCGGAACTTGTGCGCATGCCAGCACCACACTACCATGCAGTCCATGGTTGGGGGGTTGGCCAAATTTCGTGCAACTTTTCATGCCAGATGCGAGTGCGGACCTGAATGCCACGCGTGCGATCATGGTAGCCAGCTCGACGTGGGGTCGTCCGTGCCCACATGTTCCATTTTCAAAGCCACTCACACGACAGAGTGGGTGAACAAGTTTACTTGTGAGGTGGAGGGGATGAGGGAGGGGGGAGGTTCGAGGTCGTCTGTGGGGTCGTCGCGGCCGCAGGTTCAGCCTTTTCAGGGCGAACTTGAGGATCTGCCCATGCATGGGAGGGTGCTGGACGACGAGGAAGGGGTGCCCGATCATGACCTGGGCGAGGAGTTGGGGGTTTGCTCGATCCGGCGTAAGGCTTGTGTGTTGGGCACTTGCCGGGCTCCCAAGTGTGGAATTCGGAACTTCATGTTATGCGAACGGGAGGAGGCTTCCAACCACCTGATTTCATGGACCAGATACGAGATGCAGGATGTGCCGCCGGGTGCGGTTCTTGGGCCAGAGGTAATTTTTAGTGGAGTGGTTGCGCCCCAAGGCGTTTCTTTTGCAATGTTTCCTGAGGTTCTTGGGCCAGAGGTAATTTTTAGTGGAGTGGTTGCGCCCCAAGGCGTTTCTTTTTCAATTTTTCCTGAGGTCCTGTCTTTTTTCTTCCTACAGGTCATTGGTGGGTCGAAGTTGATGTCTTTTCTGTATGTGCACACTGCGCATATGCAGGACGACTGTGACGAGATCGCAAAGGCTGGTGGGCAGCGATTGACGCAAGTCGACGTCAAGTCCACACCAACGGAGCTAAAGGAGGCAATTGTGGACAAGTGGCCGGACTTCATCCAGCATTGCTTCAACGCGTGGTGGCAAGCGGACGCCTCCAAGGAATGTCTCTCAAGGATGCGGGTGGGGGACCTTGTATGCCACACAGATTACGCCGAGAACTACCAGTCTTACACCTATCACAATCTCCAAGCACAGTATTGGCATCCAGTCACATTCGTCCTTATGCCCTGGATCGTGCGCTACTTGGATCCAGCGTCGGGAAAGGTCGTGAGAAGGGAGTTTCACTTCATCGGACAGGGCGGAATGAAAAGGGACGGGCGGGCCCTCCGTTTTGCTATCCTCAAAATCCTGGCGACACTACGGTCAGAAGGGGTAGAGGTGAAGCGCTTCATTGGGTGGTCGGACAATTGCTCCATGCAGTTCAAGTCAAGGAATGTGATCGCGGAAGTGGCCCGGCTGCTGACGGAGGATCCGCACCTGGAGTCATTTGAGTGGAATTACTTTGGGGAGCAGCACGGAAAGGGGGAGGTGGATGGAGCTGGTGGGACTGTGAAGTGCATGTTGAGGAGGTGGCACATCAGGGAAGAGAACCAGGACAAACAGACGGCCGCCCAGTTGGTGGAGAATCTGGCGTCGGGGGCGGTGGGCGGGACCACAACGACCAGGCGTAACTTCTTCGAGTTCCCCGAGGTAATTAAGTGTACAGTCCTCGTTCAGGGAATAGTTACGCCGGCCGTCGTTTCTAGGGCGTTCTTGGAGTCCTGGCGATCAGGAGTGCTTAATAAAACACAACTAGCTCGATGGTCTCGTAACTTCAACTTTCCCTTGTGCAAATCTTGTCTTCGACGCGCAGGTGCTTCCTTACAGCCCAGGGCGCGGCGAAATCAAAGGAGTGAAGAAGGCGCACTGGTGGCGCATGGACAAGTCGAATGTGACGCGCTTAATGCTGCGCCAGTATTCCTGCTATTGTGGCGGTGCGTGCGCCGAGGAAAGGTGGTGGGATTGTCGAAAGGAGTGGACCGACATGGACGGCTGGAATGTGGGAGGTGCTCGGATGAAGCTCCACAAACTGGGGGAGCCAGTGCAAAGGAACCCAAACGGACAAGGGGGGCACGCAGGGACGCGACTGAACAGACTACAGGCAGAGAGGACGATGATGGGAAGGAGACTGAAGCTGCGAGACATTTTTGCCGTCGAGTCCTACTCTGGTGATGAGTCCCACGATCCAGATCATCCATATTGGCTAGCGGAAGTCTTGCAGGAGCCTTATCAGGTGGCCGCTACTTTCGTGAGGCGAGTGGCCGACAGAAACGGCAAGGTCGATAGGGAGTTGTTCCGTAAGGGACAATGGGTGGTGGGGGTGCGCTACTGGGACAGATTTCCGGGTATGGCGACGATGTTCAAAATGGACGCCGATGCCAACCTGAACAGCCAAACTTGGTCAATTGCTACCTGTGCATGGACGCGGGGTTCGAACACACCATTGTTGTCAACCCAGCTAACAATCGCCAGGCCATCTTGACCATTCCGACAGACGTCGAGAAACGGCTCACGAACTTGGCCAAGAAGAGACCTGTTCAGTAGGCCAGCTCGCCCGGGCTTGGTTGGACGAGGTGGACAGCCTTGAGAGCACGTGCTTCGTTGTGAGCACTTGCCTTTCAGCCGTGATTTGCAAACGAGTTCCTTGTCCTGAATTGTAAAGCTCGATTCATGCTCTTTTAAGGAAGTGTATAATATTATCCAGATCATGTATATATTTAGATCTAGACCTGAGTTCAAATAACATTTCTTAGAGGGCTGAGATGCGCGAGGTCCAGCATACATGTATATATCCATGGAGACATGTTACAAACTCAAATGTTTCATTGTACGTACCACTAGCTCGTCGACGGGGGTATCCCATGTAATGTATGATTTATGAATTAATTAATCGCTTAATTGTACAATTTAAATGGATCATGAACTTGTCAAGTGGCCTAATTTGGTTTATTTGGTTCATCATTTATTGATCTCAATCATTCTTAATTGAATCTCGAGCAATAGCAATCGTGAAGCAGATCCTAATCATGTGATTCGCATAACATGAGAATAGGCAACAAGTGCTACTTTGAGGAATGCGGGGTTGGTCAGGTTATTATAGAGCTAGAGCTACAAACGGCACATATATTGCAAACTTTGCGCTCCAGGCATGGAATTTCAAAAGTACCAAAATTGGAGCAGTAGATGTTGGGGACGCCCTGAGGCCGGCGGTGTCATGCAAGCTCTCAAGGGCGGTGGCGGTGGCTTGAAGGCGTTGGTCGAGGTCGAGGAGCTGGGCTTAATTTGATGTCGGCAGTGGAGGCGGAAACGGCACTGCACGGAGGTGGCGGTGAGGTGAGGAAGTTCAGCAGCCAGCGGGCCACCGGCATCGCTGCGACGTCAGCAGCAATGGGGGTCACGTGCTGCTGAAAGGCTTCCATGAGGATGGAACGTACGGAGGGTGGGGGCGGAGATGGAGGGAGCCCAGATCTCGCCGTCAGAGCGCTGGAGAAGGGAGTTGAGGATATGGTGTGCTGGAGTTGGGGGCGGGGGCACCCGAACAGCAGGCGGATGTCGTTCCATCGGCGGCCGTCCGGGAGGAGGAGGCGATTGTTGTCGTGGAGATGGAGGCACAGGTCGTAAAGCGAGGCGTAGTCCCCGTAGAGGATGCAGTACAGAGCATCGGACGGAGACATGTTGGTCCAGTCGTGATCATCGACCTGGAAAGGTTGGAGCCGACAGCGCGGTTCCGAGGGGCGTGAAGACCCTCCTGTTTTGTCGGCGGAGCGGGCGCGTTTAGGGTCAGGCGATGCCGATGGCGAGGCGTTGAGCCCGGGAGGTTGCTGGGCGACCACCAGTGCACGACTAGTGTCACCGCTGCCTGCCGGAGCTGGCAAAGCTGCATGCAGCCGCAGCTGCCGCATTTTCATGGGCGAGCGCATCCGCCAAACTGCGTTGCGTCGACAGGCGTTTGCTCGTCATATATTGCGTTTTAGATTCGGAAAATTATATCAGCATGTGCGTCTCAGAAAGACGAAGTGATAGTGATATTCACGGCTAAATTCGGTGCTCAAACGTGAAAGTTATGAGCTCCGCCGTCAGCCATGGCTACCTCGTGGCTCGTGGCTCGTGGCTCGTGGCTCGTGGCTCGTGGCTCGTGGCTCGTGGCTCGTGGCTCGTGGCTCGTGGCTCGTGGCTCGTGGCTCGTGGCTCGTGGCTCGTGGCTCGTGGCTCGTGGCTCGTGGCTCGTGGCTCGTGGCTCGTGGCTCTGGGAGATCAATTGTAGTACGTATTCCATGGCTGAGTGAGTGGTGGGGCGGGAATGGAGCCAAGAAACAACTAAGCTAACTAACTCTAATATAATAATAATACAGCGCATAAAAAATATATATATAATAATAAAGCGCATTCTGTTCAAGGCCCTTCTTGTCCTCAGCATCCTCCTTTATGGCTGCGAGGCGTGGACCCTGGCATGGACCAGGCGCTGAGCCAGCAGCTTGACGGCACCGTCACTCGAATGCTCCGTCATATCCTCGGCGTCCGCTACCAAGAACGCCGCACCCGGGCCGAGCTCTACTGCGAGCTCCCTCTTGCATGTCACCCATACCATCCGACACCGCCGCCTCCTCTTTGCCGGCCATCTTGCCCGCACAGACCAGGTGAATACCGATGTGGGCCCTCAGTGCCGGCCCGGGGCTTAAGACGGGCCAACCAGGTACTAAGACACCTCCTCCTATGGCAGGGTCCCCTTGTCCCATCGCAACCCACTGGCAAACTTGCGCGCGCCGGGCACCGGCGCGGCGCGACCCGGACCTATATGTGACACAACTGCTTGAAGATGCAGGGCTTCTGGGACTATCCGTACTCCGCGCCCGCATGATTGACAAGGGGAAATGGGCTGCCATCTGCAATAAGCACCTTCCCGAGGGGTATGCTCCTGTTTTCTCCCCACGGGCCCCGCAGCCCGTTGCTAGCCAGGGTAGAAGTCCGCAGGTGGAGGTTATTGGTCCTGAGGATAGCCGCTACACTACCGCCTTGTCTGCCATTACAGTAGAGGACAGCTCGGATGAGGATTACATCCCCATCTAGTTGGGGGATGATGCAGACGATATTTGTTTAAACTTTTGTGTAATTATTTTTCTAATGAGATTAGCATAGTACTCCGTGGCATGCCTTTGCGCATGACACGCAAGTACTTACTTACTTACTTACTTATTATATATCTGGTTTATAGCTGGGCGTTTGCTTTGGTTTGAGTGATTTCACTCTGCTGTAAGTAATTATATTTTTAAAATATATATAAATGCATGCGAGCTTGAACGATCAGGGGAAGGCTGGGCTTCACTCCGTTTCCCTTGATCGAGGGCCGGGAGCGTGGGGTCTGCATTCCTGCGCGCCCTCCCCATGAGCCCTTTGTTCACGCTGGTTCCGGCCCTTTACGCCATCGCTCTCCGCCACCAGCTCGATCTTTGCCCCGCAACCTCTCATCACGGCGGGTGCGTCCTGCGGCAGCTGCGGGCTTGCTCTGGATACTATACTGGGACGCACTACATCGCGTGCATGGGTGGCCAGCAGAACCAGAACTGGTTCCTCTATCTCCATACCGCTCTCCTCCGGGTGGTGTGTGCCATGGTTGGGTCGGTCTTTCCCCACTCCACCATCAAGTGCGAGGACGCGGATGGGGCCGCCCTCTACTCACCCAACCATGCACCGCCCCGACATTACCGTGCTTGACTACGACGGGCAGGGTTGCCACCTGCTCATCGATGTCTCCGTGGCTCGGCCGCTCTCCGGTCGCCACATCCTCCGGGCGGCTGTGGATGCCGGCGCTGCTGCCGCTGTGGCTGAGCGCGACAACGGTTTGAAGTTTGCCTCCTACGGCAATGTGGGGCCCCACCGGGTCATCCCCTAAAGTTGTCCTTGAGGGGTTCGGGGCCATGGGCCCCAAGAAAGCGGAGTTTATTCCACAACTAGTGCTGCCAGCGCCGTGAAGACCACCTCCGGACCTCGAGGGTCAGACCGCCCCGTGGTCTGCCCGCACGTGGTCCTCGTATTGGCGGCAGCGCCTGTGTCACTCGCCCTCACTCGCACCGTGGCTGATGTGTTATTCCGCCGCACCCGGGCTGACTTTGTCGCGACCCATGCGGTCTACATCACAGTTTCAGGCCTGCATGGTGGGCCGGCAGCGCTGTTGCTGCGTGTAGTTTTGTGATGTATAGTTAGTACCTTGTACCTTGTACCTTGTGCAGCTGGCGGGCTCCTTGCATGGTTGGATGTCCGTGTCAGATTACTATTAATTTCTTCAGGGTTATTCTCGATCCCAGATATCGGTTTTTTCCTTATGTTGCATGGGCCCATCTCACCTCCGTAATCTATCATTCGACATCAATGAATAAATATCAAGGAGACAACCAGCGCAGGCCGGAAATCAGGAGAATCCGGACCATGGTAGCTCGAGCCTGCCGTTATCTTGTCCGCGTCACTGTTCGAGTCGTTCAGGATGATGAATATGAATGGTGATGGAAATGTGTAGCCTTGTGCATTGAAATTATGGCTGGCTTACGTGTAGAGCAACTAGATGACCTACATGTAGACGGTGGGGCCGGAAACAGCTTGCTTGATCAGGGCGCGTGTTTCGAGCCACTGGCCGCCCGGAGTGTCTAGGGGTAAGCACCAATGATTCAATGGATGCGATCGCTCTCCCACCATTTACGAGGAAATACCCGCAAATGGGAAACCACTGAAAAGGTCTAGCTAGTCAGTCATTACGTTAGCCATGCCATGATTCCAAACGTCCAAGAACTGCACACGGTGCAAAGGCCCGAAAATCCGGAGGACAGCACTTTCAAATGTGCGGCGGGAACCAAAATATATATATTAAAAATATAATTACTTACAGCAGAGTGAAATCACTCAAACCAAAGCAAACGCCCAGCTATAAACCTATATACAGAGCCATGTCAAAGCTCTATACTACGATAAGACCAATGGAAACGCCTAACGGGAGGAACCTAATAGCCCTGCTGCACCGCAGAATCAGCCCGCGTACGGCGGAGCATGATGTCAGCCATGGCCCGAGTCAGCGCCACCGACAAGCGCTGACGCCAATATGACGTCCAGGTCCGCGCCGAAATATATAAATTTCTAATATTAAAAATATAATTACTTACAGCAGAGTGAAATCTCTAATATACTAATAAATATAGTATACTAATAATAAATATATAGTAGTATTCTAATAATAAATATAGTGTACTAATAAATACTCCTTGATAGTATACTACTAAACTCTCATATATATTATAAAAATATAATTACTTTCGGCAGAGTGAAATCACTCAAACCAAAGCAAACGCCCAGCTATAAACCTATATATACAGCCATGTCAAAGCGCTATATGACGATAAGACCAATGGAAACGCTCTCATATATATAACTATATTTATTATAAGCCGGCGGTCAGGGTCCCCATGGCCCCGAACTCCTCCAAGACAAAGGGCACCACACGGTGGTGCCCGACGTCCCCATAATAGGCAGTGAGCTTTGCCCGCTCAGCTCCGATCCGCCGTGTAGCCCGCCGCCTGGGATGCACCAACCACATGGCTAAGAGCAAAGGGGCGAGCCACAGAAACGTCAATGAGCAAGTGCCGGCCGCCTCCCTCAAAGTCCAGAACCACGATGTCAGGTCGGTGTTTGGGGGAGTAGAAAGCAGTGCCGTCCGCATCCTCAGACCGGATGTTCGCGTGGGCCGGGGAAAACGGACCGGACCATGGCGAGCACCACCTTCAGGAGAACAGTATGCAAGTACAAGCTATACCAATTCTGCTCTGCTGGCCACCCATGCATGGCAGGTAGTGGGTCCCAACTTGGGGTCCAAGGCCTGCCCACAGCTAGCTACCACAGGGCGGCGCCCTGCGGGAACAAGAGGTTGCGGGGCAAACAGTTGGTGTCGCAGTGCCTGCACCGGATAGTGACTGGGCGCCAGGACAAAAGAGGGGCCCATGGCCGGAGAGCTCGGAGGTAAGCCGAGCCCACACTCCGCAATTAATTAATTAATTAATTAATTAATTAATTAATTAATTAATTAATTGATTAATTAATTAATTAAACACATGCTCCTGTTGGGGAGTCACGGAGCACCGAAGTGCTTTTAATCCCTGTGTGTGCACAACTGAAGAAAGGGCAGAGACCCCCATTCTCCTGCATGCCAAAGGCATGCCGCAGCTCCGCAATGAGAGTGAGCCACGTGCGACCCTGGGCGTTTCAAGGTCATCAAAAAGAGCCATCCAATCCGCCGGCCGTGTGCAGAATACCCGCGCAGTTTTTCTGGTGTTTATCGATGACGCGGGCTGGAAATATATATATGGCTGGCTAGGCTATAGCTGGTGGGTCGGCCATGAAAATCCGTCTGCAGCTTCGCCCTCAGGTCCGGCAGGCAGCGGTGACACTAGTCGTGCACCGGTGGTCGCCCAGCAACCTCCCGGGCTCAATGCCTCGCCATCGGCATCGCCTGACCCTAAACGCGCCGGCCCGCTCAGCCGACAAAACAGGAGGGTCTTCACGCCCCTCAGAACCGCGCTTTCGGCCCCGGCCTTTCCATGCAAGTCGATGATTACGACTGGACCAACATGCCTCCGACCGATGCTATGACATGCATCTTCTTCGGGGACTACGCTTTGCTTTACGACCTGTGCCTCCATCTCCACGACAACAATCGCCTCCTCCTCCCGGACGGCGGCCGCTGGGTCAACATCCACCTGCTTTTCGGGTGCACCCGGCCCGAACTCCAGCATACCATTCTCAACTCCCTTCTCATGCGCTCCGATGGCGAGATCTGGGCGCCATCCATCTCCGCCCCCACACTCCGTTCCATCCTTACGGAAGCCTTCCGGCAGCAGCACGTGACCCCCCTTGCTGCCAACGTCTCAGCACTGGGCGGCACGATAGCTGCTGAGCTTCCTCACCTTTCCACCACCGTCGCCTCCACCTCCACTGCCGTTTCCGCCTCCACTGCCGACATCAAAGCCCAGCTCCTCGACCTCGACCAACGCCTTCAAGCCACCGCAACTGCCCTTGAGTGCTTGCATGACACCGCCGGCCTCACCGCCCAGGCGGTGAAGGACATCACTGCCCAGCCAGCACCTGCTGGCCCGGCCAGTGATGTTCCCTCCACCTGGGCGGACTTGCTTAAGCATCATACCACCTCCTCCACCACTGACCTCCACCATCGCGGCACAACTCAAGCAACAAGCCCTCGACCTTCGCGAGGAGGCCGAGCTCGACAAGCGCAGCCACAATGTCATCGTCAAGCACCTCGACCAGCCGGCAGGTGAGACCCCGACGAGCCTTCTCACTGCACTTAGGGGCGACATTCTTGCCCCCATGCAACTCACTGGTGAGCTGCAGATGTCGGCTGTCCGCCTCCCCCGCGCGCGGGGTAAGGCTGGCCCGGCACCTGTGCTCCTCACATGGGGGACAAGCTGGCGTTCCTTAAATGCCGCAAGAAGCTCTCGGAGACTCGCTTTGAACACGCTGGACGACGACTTGACCCTGGCCCAGCAACAGCGGCGACGCGAGCTATGGCCGACCTACCTTCAGCTCCGGCAGAGCGCAGGGGGGAAGCCGGTGCCACTGGAGGGGGGCGGTCATCCACGTTGACCACAAGCCCTGGCAGCCCCCTCCTGCCACCTCAGACTAGGGAATCCATACCAGTAGTGTAGATTAGTCAGGCTTAGCCTAGCATGTGGCCCACGCGCATGTGCGCCCATAATGGCCCCCACCATGGATGTTGCCTTCAGATGATTTAGCCAAGCCCTGCCTATGTAATGGGACCCCCATGGATGTTGCAGTCAGCATTTAGCCATGCTATGCCTGAGCAGGGAGCTACTCTCTGCTGAGATGCCATGTGTACACCAGCTATAGCCTAGCCACATACCTTCCACCCCATACGTCATGCAGGCCTTCTAGTAGGCCCTCTCCTCAAGCCGCCTTGTGTGCTTGTGCTTGTTTAGGAGGCATCAACCATCATGGCGGTGCAGGTGCACCTTGTGCACCCAGAGCAGGTGATAGTTGTACATCCTACACCTGCAGGTTGTCGCCCTGATTGTATTACAAACCCATATATAGATATTAAAAATATAATTACTTACAGCAGAGTGAAATCACTCAAACCAAAACAAACGCCCAGCTATAAACCTATATACAGAGCCATGTCAAAGCTCTATACTACGATAAGACCAATGGAAACGCCTAACGGGAGGAACCTAATAGCCCTGCTGCACCGCAAAATCAGCCCGCGTACGGCGGAGCATGATGTCAGCCATGGCCCGAGTCAGCGCCACCGACAAGCGCTGACGCCAATATGACGTCCAGGTCCGCGCCGACCATGGGGCCCGCTGGCCCTCCAGGTCCAGCCGGTCCTCCCGGAGCCGGCAACACTCCTTGAAGAAGGCGGAGGTCAGGGGCCCCATGGCCCCAAACTCCTCCAGGACAAAGGGCACCACACGATGGTGCCCGACGTCGCCGTAGGCCAGGAGCTTGGCCCGCTCCGCCCGGTCCGCCGTGTAACCTGCCGTGAGGGAGGCCCCAGCCACGTGGCTAAGAGCCAAGGGCCGCGCCACCGAAACGTCAATAAGCAGATGCCGGCCACCCCCCTCAAAGTCCAGCACCACGATGTCAGGCCGGTGGTTGGGGGAATAGAAGGCAGCGCCATCCGCATCCTCGGACCGGATGTTCGCGTGGGGGAAAACCGACCGAATCATGGCGAGCACCACCGTCAGGAGGACAGTGTGCAAATACAAATACCAATTCTGATTCTGTTGGCCCCCCATGCAGGCAAGGTAGTGAGTCCCCGTGGGATCCAGCGGCTGCCCACAGCTACCACAAGGCCGCCCGGCCGGAACAAGAGGCTGCGGGGCAAATAGCTGGTGCCGGAGCGCCACCGAGTAGTGGCTGGGAGCCAAGGCGAATGGGGGGGCCATGGGAAGAGCACGAAGGTACGCCGAGCCCACACTCCGCAAGGAAAGCGAGAACAGCCACGCACGTCCCTGGGCGTTGAGGTCCGCGAAAAGAGCAATCCAATCAGCCGTGTGCAGAATACCCGCGTAGGTTTTCTGGTGTTTATCGATGACGCGAGCAGGGAATGCGGCGGGAGATTGAACGGAGGCGACCGAGGGAGTGCCGCGAGGGAGGTGGCGCTGTACCGCCTGAGCGGCACGGACGGGAGAACAGGCCTGCTGGATCTCAGCATAGGCCTCCTGGATGGCGGTGACGAAGGGCAAAGGGCTGCTGGGGTCCAGGAGGTCAGGCGCTGCCGTTGCCAAAAGGGGCAGGAGCCGGCAGCTTTCCGCCCACGACTGAGCGACGGAGCCCAAAAATGCTGCTGGGGCCAGCCGGGCGGCACGAGTCAGACCGCAGCCACCCATCCGTGCAGGCAGGGAGGCAATGCGAATAGCATGTGGCGGGAGGTCGGGGCCCGGGACCAGCTGCGCCAAGGCCGACTGGATGCGTTCGTCATGGCCCTCGGCGGCCAGCCGGACCTGAGACGGAAGAGCGCCCCTGAGCCAGTGAACGACGCGAGGGTGAGCGCAAAACCACAGAAGCAGACCCTTGGTCTGCGAATCATGAAGGCGCGCAATCAAGGGCAGTACCTCAGTGCGTGCCTCGAGGGCGGCCCGCAGAGCATCGATGACAAACGCGGGGTCGCCAACCGGAACGCCGAGGACATCCAACCCATGGAGGCGCTCGTCCCGGCCCAAGAGCTGGGGCGGAAAGCCGGAGCAATCACCTTGGGGCGAGTACACCGCGCACTTGGCAAGGGTCCCATATATAGATGCCCCTTTCTCAGGGCTATGTGTTACATATGCTCCCCACGGAGCTATGATTTTAATTAATTAATTAATTAATTAATTAATTCATTCATTAATTAATAGCTGGTGCATGGCATCTCAGCAGAGAGTAGCTCTCTGCATGGGCAAAGCATGACTCAAAATTGCTACAGCTATTGCAAGGGCTGGTGTGGGCCCATCACGTAGGCATACATGGCCACGTCACTACGCTTTTCTAGTCTACACTACTGCTATATAATCCCCTAGGCTGGGGTGGCTGGGGTGGCTGGGGCGGCAGGGGTCGCCTGCCAGGGCTTGTGGGCGACGTAGATGTCCGCCCCCCTCCAGTAGACCGGCTTCTGACCTGCCGTCTGTCGGAGCTGGAGGTAGGTCGGCCAAGCTCCCGTTGCCGTTGTTGCTGCGTCAAGGTCAGTCGTCGTCTAGCATGTAGGAGGTCCCCCCAAAGCCGCTTGCCGACGCTTGAAGCGAAAGTTCTCTGCATCTTATCCGCCATGGTGTCAAAGGTGAGGAGAATGGGGAGGGGCCAGCTTACCCGCGAGCGGGGTTCAAGGCGGGTCACCCCCCGGGCTTGCCCTTACCAAAGTGGAGAGCCATGGGTGAAACAAGGATTTTGTTCTCAAACGGCCGTGGCAATGTCTCGGGGTCTCGTCCTGCAGCTGGTCCGCAGTGCTTTGACGATGAGTTAAGGCCTGCGCTTGTCGAGCTCGCGCTCTCGTGGAGGTTCGACGTACTGCTGCTTGAGCTGGGCGGGCGATGGCGGAGGTGAGTTGTTGGTGTGTGGTTCATCAAGCAATGGGCTGCCCAGGTCTGGGTGGGAAATAGTCGAGGAGCATCGCCGGCAGAGGCCAGCAGGGCTGGCGGGTTGGCGATGTCTTCACACCTGGGCAGTGATGCCTGCGGTGTTTTGCAGGCATTCGATGGCGATGGCATTGTCCTGGAGGCACTTGTAAATTTATTAGGAACTCGTAGTTGAACATCCACCCATCCACCTTATCTTCCCTGAGGACTTATGCTTACGTCGACGCCCGTTAGTGAATATCCAGATTAAGTTAACGGCGCTTGATATAATTAACTCATCACTGCGCACCCTGTCCATTTACGGGTGCAGAACTCCAGTTCTTTTCTGCGTAATGTTCAGTTTTGCATCGGACGCGCAAGAGCATCGTGCGGCAGCATGTGGGGTTTGCATGTCACAAACTTCCGTCTCACCCACCCACTGACCCTTTTCACCTCCATCCCTTATTCCGGCGTGAGGCCCAGGTGTTCCACAATGGTAAAGCGCGATCGGCGTTCGTGGCACAAGTATTCGGCGGTTAGCCCGGCTCTAGTACTGCCACCCCCAGCCATCAGTCACTAGGAGAAAAAAACAACAGCTTGACCATGCTGGCCTTCAGCGCTCTGCCGATGCCAGCCATGCTCTTTGGGTGTGTCGGTTGTGTTATTACTTTTATCTACAGACAGGAGACGGTCGATCCCCCAAGAGGTAGACTAGGCGAAGGGAAAGGCAGTTAGGAGCCGTACGAGTGCCACATCCACGGGTGACGCAGGCTTCCATCGCGATAATGAAAGCAGACAGTATGCGCATGTTATGCTGGGGACATGTCGTGAACCGAATACCCTGGGTGATATGAGCCGCCACCCAAATAGCGCCTGGATTCGGAAGAGGCACACGCGATCTATTGGCTATTGATATGAACCAGTGCGACATCCCGGCCAGGCAATCGCTTCCTGTTTACTTTAATACAACAAACGAGCCATCCAGCGCCAACCCTTCCAGCAGCAGCAGCCAGAGCAGCAGCAGCAGCAGAAGAAGCAGAGAAAGAAGAAAGATAGATAGACAATAGCAAGAGAGGAATAGAAATCGAAAGGCAAAGTAAGTAGAGAGAAAGTAAGGAGAAGGCCAGACGTGTTGCAGGCGGGAGGCCCTGGGCACATTTTGCACCCCATTCCTCTTGAAGTGCGCCTCCAGTAGGGACGTGGTCAAACGGCCCGGTGCCCGCCGCCGCGATCCACCAAGTGACAGATTACTCCAGCGGGAGGAGCTACGCAGTGTACTGAAGTGACATGGCCTCTAGCGCCGCCCAAATAGCTGTCCCCAAGATGTGGGATGGTAGCACGTTCGAGGTGATAAGGCCCACGATAGGAGGCAGGCAAAATGAGCACAATAGAGGCAGGCAAATGAGCCATGGTAACGGTGCACAATCCCGCCAACCAGCAAGGCAGCAGCTCCACGCAGGCGTGGCGCAGCCTTGCTGCCCCATCATCCAGCAGCCATCGCGAGCTACTCCTGCCGTTTGCGGACTGTCAAGCAGACAGCACGCAACTTTGTCAATAATCATCACGCGCCCGAAGCTCCGCTGACTGCGACTTGATGTCACGGTGAATGGAACGATTCCTGCCACAGGCCTACTACGGGCTTGCGGCAAGGGGGTTTGGACTTGTGAAAATGTTTGCAGCCTGCGTGCACAGATGACGCGCAGTGAAAGAGAGCGGGTGCGGCAGCTTCCGCATCAGGACGCGCTGGACAGAAGTTAACCGCTAGAAGCGGATACCGATCCCGCAGTCCTACGCCAGGTATGCTTTTGTTGTGGGGCCCGCCCTGAACCTCAGCCACGCTTACCAAAGGCGTCTCTGACAACACCATACAGCTTCGCAAGGCAAACCCTTTGGCTTCTGTATCTCCGGTGGGAGGGCCACCAACCGTGATGTGGCCATGACCCTGTGATTGACGCCAGCTTCCTGTGATCAGCCATCCCCTACGACCCCAGCGAACGGCACAGCTGCGCTCGTCGCATAAACGTGATGATAAGAGCCTCAACATGCGCGCCAAGGACGCGCCGCCGCGCCCCCCCGCCAGCCGCGAGCTTTGCAATTTGCTTACGACGCGATTCATGACTCTTTTAAGGCATAGGTGACCCCACGACCAGTCATAGCCACCAGGTGTGTGCGATGACCGTTAGACCCACTATGCCCTGAGCCACAGCTTGAATCAGGTGCTTGAATCCAGGTGCTTGAACCAGGTGCTTTGTAAGGCGCGGCTGGGCGACATACAACCCGAGCCACAGCTTGAAGCTCTTTCAGGTTCCTCGGTGAATGTCCCACACCGGCGCCCGGCCCCTCCGCC
>RPFO01001510.1:0-32500 GCA_009746045.1 Mesostigma viride
GTGTGGCGGATACTTGGTTTAAGGAGCTAACACTCACGAATGAGAGTGTCATCCGCACGGTTGTTAAGTGTCCCGATGTTCAATACGGCGTGCAAATGAACCAATATACTGCCAAAATATATGGGATTCTACCAGCTCGTCAGTCGGTAAGGAAGTTTTATGTAAGACTTGGATTTTCAAACACCAAGTTGAGCAATGATCCGTTGCTTATCAGCGTAGTCGTTGGAGAAGCGTGGACTGGCGGTTTTTCTACAACGACAATATCAAAATCCTCGTCGTACGTTGACATAACCTGTGATCATATTTCACTGGTTGATCCTCCAGTTACTGGTATGATCCATTTGGCGACCGTGACGTTCCAATTAGATCCAACAGTATCTGGCCCGACCCGCTTTTATTTGCTTCTAGCCTAAGCTACTATTATGGTTCAAGCCTGTCGTCAATTGGCGGCAATCACGGGATGGACGTGGCCCTGTATGAAGATGTCCGAGAAACTAGGCGTATATCGCACACGATATTGGAAGCAGATTCTTTGGTCGGTCTGAGGCAGCCCATATACGACTACCCGCTTCCGCAATTTTGGCACGGCGCCCCTGTGGCCGTGATGTCTTTCCACGACCCGGCCACACAATCGGAACTAACTCTTCCGACCGCGTTGACCAATATCCTTGTCAGGTTAACATTTGATAACAACCCACCAACGATTCTCGACATATCAAACCCATATCGCTTAACGGCTAGCGGCCTGTCCGTCTGGCCGGTAAACGTTATAATTGGCAGCAACTGGAATGTTGTTTCAGGATACGAGGAGGATGACGGGGTGTTTGAAATCGCATTGCGGATTCCTCGCATCACCACTGACACGTCAACAAACATAGCACTCTCTACGGCGTTTTGCAAGTCGCGCGCTGGAAAAATGGCCGTGTCGACTAACAAGACCCTCACTTGGACGTTATAAAAATCTATGATTATATGCAGAAATGGCAAGGCGTCAGAAATCAGCACGGCGCCGTCCTTCAAGTAAAAGGGGAAAACCGAAGCGTAAGGTCGCACCCCAGTCGCAGGTGACCGCTTCATCGACCAACACCATTGTCATCCACAGCGCGCCGGTCCGAAGAGCGGTGAACAAAGGGAAGGTCGCAGAGGCGCGAGGGTTCAAGGATGCCCTTCTCATGGCGTCAGTGATGGCGAACTCTAGACCGGTCGCGTACCCCCCATTGTCCGCGTATGCCCAACCGGCCCCTGTCGCGCCGGCTCCCGAACCGGTTGTCGTCGATGAAGCAGTGGCGGCACCCCCGGAGCCTGCGGGTGTACCTGTCGGGAAACGAGTCCAGGTGGGAGGCGCGAGGTGGAAATGCCCACAACCCGGGTGTAAGAGCACGTTCGCAAACGAAAAAAACCTCCTGCTGCATCTCAGGAGGGTCCACAACACGGTCGTGGGAATTCCAAAAGAAGGCGCTGAAAAAAATCTCACAGAAGAGTAAACATGAGCAGCCCGCTGTTCACTGACGCCGAGATGCTCGAGATCTCTCAATGGATGACCCTCCATCCAAATGTCCCACGAGAGTTCATTGAGGCAGCCATGCTCTACTGTAAGAAGAAGCCACTCACAGGGAAGACAAGGCGCGCCATGAAAAGGGCATCGGCGAAAATTGAGGAAGGCGTCGTCAAGGTTTTTGGGACAAACGAAATTACTTCTGAGCTATTGTCAGAAGAAGTGGCCGATGAAGGAGTTCATCCAGGAAACGCTGACACTCACTCTTCGCACGGAGAACCGAACTCGCGGGACGCTAGTGGATCCGGTATGGGACATCCCGGCGGGACTCCTTGACGATTATCACGACGTCGGGCTTACCCTCATGACCATCCCGTTTGAACAGACTCACATCAGCGAAGGAAACCGATACTTCACTGTCCGTTTGTCTGGCAGCGAGTCCCCTACGAAGGTGACCTTGCCGCTCGGCTCGTACACGACTATCGAAAACCGAAAAAACATAGAGGAAGCTTTGAAGGCGGTAGATCCTGGGTTCTCGGTCACGTACAACAGGGCGACTAGTCTTTTTACCGTGACAAATGCCACCGAGTTCTCTGTCGCGGTGGATGAGCCCACGGGCCGGGTGTTGGGGCTCATGGAAGGATCATATCCTTTCACAGGTGTCCTCGCTAGCAACCGGCCAGCAACGAATGGGAGACTGAGAATGGTGTATGTATACAGCGACATCGTTCGAGGAAACGTGATATCATCGTCGACAGGCACGGGATATGGAGGCCTTTTGGCCGTCTGTCCCAACATGTCGCAGTTCTTAGAACCCATTGTTTGGCAGGCAGCGACCCCTTTGTGGCAGCATCTCAAGGACTCTCCCAGCAACATCACGATCCGACTGCTCGACGAGGACGACGCTCCTATAACTGTCTACTCGGATTGGGCTCTTCAGCTCTCCTTCCGCATAAGCCCTCAGAAGGCGATGGGAATAGAGGCGAGGAAGATCGGGAGCGTTTTGAAGTATATGGCCCTTGACAGGACCGTCCAGCCACAAACCAGATTTATTTCTCAGCCATCTAGTACTATCGAGGACGATGAAAGTTAATTTTGGAGCAATCGGAAACGTGGCTAGACGCGTGGGAGAGTTTGCCGGCAACGCTATCAAGAGGGTCGGCGACGGGGCGGCCATCGTGTCAGCTGTCAAGAAAGCCGGGCACGTCGCTGGCGAAGTCATCTCAAAAATTGGCGACGGGGCGCGGGCTGCCAAACAGGCGGCGGGCATTGTCGATTCCGCGCTCGGACACATCCCATCCAACATGATCGCGAAGAGTACGCTGCTCGGGAAAGCGTACTCGGTCGCAAACACTGGTCTGAGCGCCTTGTCCAACCTCGAAAGACGGGTTGATGGAGCGAAGGTAAAAAATCCCATACTCGGCCAGCTTCTTCAGTAAAAATATCTCATTCGAATGTATACACAATCTATGGCTTCGGACAATTCCTGGTACTCGCGCGCTATCCCCAAGTCCATGCAATACCTCGTGAAGGCGCTGGGTCAGCACACGACTCAACGAGTCCATCTCAGCACCCTCTCAGCAAGCGACGGCATCAAACAAGGGTCTGTGGTCGCGGTCCGCCTCCCCACGTCCGGGTTCGTGGACTTGCACTCCTTCGCAATGTTTTTCACGGGGACCCCCACGACCACGGCGGGGTTCGCAAAGTTCCCCGCGTACACGTCCTCCATCATCAGGCGCCTCGAGGTACTGGCAGGAGGTCAGACCGTCGACAGCATCAACGACTACTCCCAGCTGTTCCATACGCTGCTCTCGGTGCACGGCGGTGTCGAGTACAATCTCGCGCAGGCTCCCGCTGGTTGGTCGAAGAATAACAACATCGTCACCGCTGACGTGGCTGGCACTCTCACAAACAACGTGAAGGCAAACACCGCAGTGGACGGCGTCATTGACCACTTTTTGGGATTCCTGAGCGGCGAGCCTCGGATCGTGGATCTGAGTCTCTTCCCCCCATCGAGATCCGAATCACACTCATGGACGGAGGGGTGATGCTTCCTAGCGTCGCAGCAGCTGCTGCTGGTGGCATCGTGGCCGTTGACGCAGCGACAGGTGTTGGTTTCGAACTGAGCAACATCCACTTTAGCATCGACACGTACAGGTTCCAAGAAGATATCGTGGGCCAGATTTTCTCGTCCAGGCTTGCCGAGGGTGGAACTCTCTCCTTCAAGTGGCGGACGTGGCAGTCCACCAAACAGTCGCTCGGGACTCGCACTCCCTATGCCATCAAGGCGTCGCTGTCTTCCGCGTCCGCCAGCAAACTCCTGGCGATTCAGGTTGCTGCCGGCGCGGACGTGACCAACGCATCTGGCAATACGATGTTCAATCACATCGCGGATGGTATGACTTCCTACCAATACGACATCAACGGATCCAACCTGGCGCCTGGATACCGTACGAACGCAACGGAGGCGTGGATCAATCTGTTGTCCGCGTTCGGTGACCAAGGGAATGTTTTGTCCTGTGTCCGGAGGGCATGACTCCTACCACGTGGCTAAACAACAACTTCACGATGGCGTGTCACCTTAATATGCCGTGTGCCGGTCCAGAGTACATGAGCGGCCTTGACCTTCGTGGCACGGCATCGGTGGTCACGCTGCGAGTCGAGAAGGGAGCAACGGACTGCATTTCCTACATCTTCACGGAATGCGAATCAAAGATGGACATCGCTGCAGGCAGGCAGGCAGCCGTGTACCTCTAAAAAATATATACGTGTGTAATGACAAACGATGGACTACTTTCGAGACCCTAGCATCACAGCTAATCCGTTTAACAGGTTGAAGTTGATTTTTGACATTCCTGAAATGGCAGATTCTGGTCTGTCCATGACAATGCCAGCTAGACGAGCATTGCCCCTTCTCCCCACCTTCAAGTATCCGCTACCAAACTCTAAAAAATAATGTGACGATGATATTATATTAGCTCCATGTCGTTTGATTATGGTATTTGTCCTGCTTTGATTCGCAAGAAGCGCAAACGGCAAGGACAGCGCCGTCAATCACGTTAACAACTACACACGGACTGTATCCTAGCGCGGTACCGATTACAATGACAGCAGCATTCAGCGAAACAGTCACCGGGTTCACCTTGGGTGATATCGTTGTCATAAATGGTACTGCATCTGGTTTAACGGGTAGCGGCGCCTCTTACACATTCTCTGTGACTCCAGCTGTAGCTTATTCACTGACAACAGTCACTGTTGGAGGGAACGCAGCAAGCAGCGTGCTAGGAACCGGCAACACCGCAGCAACTCCGTTAGTCTTCACGTATTCGCCACCTCCAACGGTAACCCTCGCGACGACCGCGGGCTTGACGCCATCCTCATCACCCGTGGACGTGACAGCCACGTTCAGCAGGTCGGTGACGGGGTTCGCGTTGGGCGATATCACCGTGACCAACGGGACCGCCGCCAACCTGACCGGAAGTGGGGCGTCGTACGCCTTCCAAGTGACGCCAACCATCGCCAATTCTACCACAAACGTTAGCGTGGCGCGGGCGCTGTTGTGGACGCATCGACAGGGAACGCCAACGCGGCATCTAACACACTGTCGTTCACGTACTCGGCAAATCCGTCGGTGACTCTTGCGTCCGGAACTCCGACGGGTGCTGTTTATCCGATCACGGCCACTTTTAGCACATCGGTCACTGGGTTCACGTTGGGCGACATCGCCGTGACCAACGGAACCGTGTCCAACTTGCTGGGAAGCGGTGCCACGTACACATTCGATGTGACCACTACCATGTCGGACTTGACGACGGTAAGCGTGGGCGCGGGCGCCGTGACGGGCGCAACGTCAGGGCTTGGAAATGCATCCAACACGCTGTCATTCACGTACTATTACAACCCGGCAACAGACCCCGCTGTTCGCGTGGTACGATCCGTCCGACAGCGCCACGGTGTTCAGCGACACGTCGGGCACAACCCAGCAAAACACGGCAGGGGGAACGTGATGCGCGTGAACGACAAGGGCCGAACGGGTACCACGTGACGCAGGCAACTTCCACCAAGTGCCTACGCTGGATACGGCGGAGCTGAACTCGAAACGGTCCCTCCGCTTTATCAACTCGCGGTCTGGCTTGTTAGAGTCCGTGAACAATTTCTGGAACATGTCGGGTCAAGTGCGAGCATCCTCCTAGTCGCCAAACAGCTAACGACTGCAACGTATCCAGAAATAGGGTTATACGGGTATTAGAGGTTATATGCTTGGATCGACGAACGGCAATTGTTATCTCATGTCTTATCAGTCAGAGTACAGACCGTTCTCCTATTCGCTCCCGTGTATACGAAACCGTGAGCACCAGGGCTCAGTTCTTTGACAACAAGGCACACGTCCTGGCGCTTTCATGCAACAGCAGTACAAACGCCTTTTCACCCGCTTCGACGGACGAGCTGGTTATGACAGAGTGGGATCGGACCCTACAACTGGTTCGGGAAATCTCGCTATTGGAGGAGACACGGCCAACGCGAGTCGTGCTTTGATGGGTGGATTGGCGAGATCCTTATCTACAACACCGCCAAGACGTCAGCGGAACTTGAACGGATCCGCGGGTATCTTGTTGCCAAGTGGGGCACTCCCGCCGCCATCCCAGCGTAGAAACTATTATCTCTTCCAATTTGTAATAAAGCAATGGAATACCCAACTTATTATCAAATAGTGCTAGATTCCAAGGCCTCTGAAAACGTGATTGACTCCACCACCGGGTTACGTCAATTTAGAATCAAACCAGACCCGAGGGCGCCCATCATTGACAGTACATGGCGCGGTGGTGTGCATTATGCCTACGTTGACGCAGTGCCTGTTGATGAGGACCGTGCTATTGTCGGGCTTGTTTCCCCGAGTTTCTCCGGTGGTGAGCATAACCAACAGGATTGCATTGTTTTATGCAACGAGACTGTCATGGGTGGAACAGACGGGGACATCCTTTCTTACGCCATGATCAACGAACACGCATTTTTTAACCTAAAGAACCCACACCTGTTCAGAAACGGAGGACATATTACGGTAGGAGCGTCGTACATTGACAGACTTGACGGAAACGAGACTCAATTCCCACCGTGCAGACGGGTGGTTTTGTGTGCATCCTACGTTTTGAAAAGATTCGCGGGTTCAATAAGTGCAATTGTCATGGCAAGTAATTTCTACGAATATATATGGGTGGTTGCTTCGGAAAATTCACTCTCGTGGACACTCTAGAATCTTCGTTCAGGCGATTGACAAGTGACCCAGTTGATTACTCGCACGCTTACGAGTCTTTTTACCTAAATTCACGTCCCAGAACTCGCCACGTGGTAGAGGCCACCTTAGACTTGCATCGCTCCGAAATTTAGCCAAGTTCGACACTTGTACAAGTCCAGCCACCTTCGCGTCCTGTCCAGGCCGTGCCAGCAGACGTAACGGACCTTGGCACATTGTGCACAAATAGGCAAAATCACGTGCAAGTCACGCATCTCACGTTGCAAGCTCTCTGCCGGTAGCCATGGCTTCCCGAAACGCAGGGCCTTGCGAGAAGGCGTTGGCAATGCTTGGAAAAATCCTCGATGGTCTCGAGGACGGCCAGACAAAGATATCTGACCAGCTCGCACACCTGACGCACAAGGTCTCCCTTCTTTCCGGAAACGAAGGTGCTGTTGGAGGCACCGGACCTACCTGCGAGGTCTTCAAGATTCACGACGCCGGATATGACGATGTCGACCGCAAGACGCCAAAAATTTGCGTCGAGTGGGTCTACGAGAAGAATGCGGCAAAGCCGAGGAAGGTCGAGGACCGCTGCGAGTGGATTCGCCTCGACCAAGCCGACGGGTGCGTTAAGATGGTTGACGATTTCCTCAATGGCTTCTCCAAGTCCAAGCGCCAGCCAGGCATTTCCCCCATTGCGCTCTACAGGGCATGGGAGGAGGTAAAGAAGGGTTTCGAGGACGCAAAGACCGCCACTTCCAATGGCAGGAAGAGGAGCCGCGAGGGAGCGTCAAGCTCCCACGGCCATGGCGACAAGAAGAACTCCGCCTCGTACGTGAAGAGCCTGACTGGACACTCCAAGGACAAGGAGTAGATTGTCGTCTTGTTGACGACGGCAACGAGCTTGCCATTTTCGCTCTTGTCGAGCTGATAACGAATGTAAACGTGTTATATTTTTTAATGAATTCGTTTATGCAGTATAAAACGCGTCAATATATGCTGAAAACAATTTTCATTTCGTCTCGAATTGCAGTTCTAACTGCAGGTTAAAAATCCAGAGTAAACCTCTTATGCATCGACACAGGTCGTGTGGGATTCTTGCATAGGTCGTCTGAGTTTCCAGATTACACAGATAATAAAAACACTCTGCACACCCCGCCGCGCGGCCCTCGCCGGCTCCCTCACCCTGCGAGGACATGGCGAAAAATTGGGCGGTCTTTTCTTAAGAGTAAGTACGTGCAATTTTTCGCCACATCCAACAACCCACGCCACCTCAGCGCCGGCCAGTGGGGGAAGGTGGCGAAAAATTGGGCGTTCTTTTCTTAAGAGTAAGTACGTGCAATTTTTCGCCATCACTCTCACACCTTGACAAACACCTCCTATACCCGCGCCAAGGGGTGGCAGGGTGGCGAAAAATTGGGCGTTCTTTTCTTAAGAGTAAGTACGTGCAATTTTTCGCCATCACTCTCACACCTTGACAAACACCTCCTATGACCCGCGCCAAGGGGTGGCAGGGTGGCGAAAAATTGGGCGTTCTTTATATAAGAGTAAGTACGTGCAATTTTTCGCCATCCTTGTCACACCCCCAACACACCATCACAACTGCCGGGGTGGTGACAGATGCCAGCCTAAATGTCACAACCTGGTGAGCAGTGGTGGCAGGGGGCACTTCTGTTTTTGCAAGTGGTTTAGGGTTTTAGGGTTTAGGGCTTAGGGTGAGACCCATCCTAGGCCGCGGTCACTATAGGGTCACTATAGGGGGTGGCAGATGCCAGCATAAGGGTGGTGCACTTCTCCTAGTCGCGATGACGGAATGATGACGGAATGATGATGGAAGCTACTTAATTAATTAATTAATTAATCAATAAATTAATTAATTAATTAAGAACGTAGTTGGTTAAGAACATTAGTTAATTAATTAAGAACATAGTTATGGCCATATGCCCCCTCTCAAGGGCTATGTGCTACATATACTCCCAACGGAGTTATGTTACAATTCAATTCAATTCAATAGTTATGGTGATCACCACTAGACACTCCCGGCCAGTTCGGCTCGAAACAAACGCCCTGATCAAGCATGCTGTTTCCGGCCCCACCGTCTAGGTCATTTAGTCGCTCTACACGTAAGCCAGCCATAATTTCAATGCACAAGGCTACACATTTCCATCACGATTAAATCTTCATCATCCTGAACGACTCGAACACGCGGACAAGATAACGGCAGGCTCGAGCTACCATGGTCCGTATTCTCCCGATTTCTGGCCTGCGCTGGTTGTCTCCTTGATAGTTGTCTCACTTAATAGAGACAACCAGTGAGGAGTCCCACTAATGTAATGCATACTTAGTGAGACAACCAATGACCGGTGTAGCTGAATGTTGCCATGCTTGTAGTCTCATCACAATGGCACAATTGCTAAACAGGCCTCGCCATGAAGAAGGCACTGGCCTCTTGACGCAAGTCAAGACCTGACCACAGTTAGGATGCAATGGTACAATGTCGCCTCAAGTATCAATGAGACCACAGCAACAATGCATATCTCTACAAAAGAGCTCACAAATGCATTATGGATAAAAAGAAAGGCATGGAATGCAGAACTGTAGTAAAGGTACTGCAAGGCACAATCCTACAGTTTCTCAGCCAGAACCAGCAGGCGCGTCGAATGACATCCCCAACTTGTTTGCCATCACCTTGAAAAGAAAATCAGTTTGCTTTCCCAGTGCCTCAAGCTGCGCTTTTTGGGCGTCGAGCTGCGCCTTTTGGATCTTTGCGTTGGTTTCCATTTGGTCTCTGCTCAGCTGCCGCTCGGCGCGCCGCAGCTCGGTGTCTTCCTTTGTAGTGTCCATCCTGAACTCGAGCTCCCGTTGTTGAAGATCAATATCTGCTTGTTGCCTGCGTGCCTGCATGGCTTCCATCTCGGCCCTGTGCGCCTGCTCGGCTGCCTGCGCAGCCACCTGTGCGTTTATTTGTGTCTCGCTCAGGTCCACCAGTTTGTTAATCGCAGAGCCCATCGCGTCGAAACCCTGCACAACGTCAGCTGTCGCCGTCCGTCTGGCCCGCCGCGTGTGCGACATTGACCGGCCACCCATCTCGTCGTCTTCCTCCCACTCTTCCTCTTCCCCTGCATACTCCTCTCCTGCCTGACCCCCTTCCTGTGACTCGTCCGGGTGCTCGCCTGCCGGGGGGTCAAGATCAGGGGCTGCTCTCTTACTGCCCCTCGACGACATCGCCGCCGCCCTAACATGTGCGCCGATTTCTGCAGGGCGGGCGTCCTGCTGGGGCACCTTCCCTTGTTTCTTTTTCGTCTTGGCCGCCGCCTCCAACCCCATAACCACCTTGGACAAACGCAGGATCTCCTGCTCGATACTGGAGTCTGGGTCGTCGAGGTCCACCGGGGAGGCCTTCTTTTGTTTCAAAGCGGCCTTCAGCGCCTTGTACTGTTTTTGGCACTTGTCCCCTGTGGCGTACCCCTTAGGCAGCCTGTCTTTGGGATCCATGAATTCCATGTTTGCATCCAGGTCGGCCCCCACCTCGTCCCAGCCAAGCTGCCGGGGGCTCTTTTCTGTCTTGTTGCCCCCCCGGCCCCGCTGGGTGGGCAGCGAGAAAACCACCACCCGGCCAGTGTTGAGACGCTTCAACAATGCCTGCTTGGCTGGCTGCGACCACCTGATGGCGGCATGCGCGCCGCCGTCGTCACTTGAGGCGCTGTCAGGCATGCGCGCCTCATCAACAGCGTTGCTGGCAGCATCCATCGCGGCATCATGATCGCCAGTGGCCGCCATAACAGCTAAGTCGCACCAGGTTCACCATCGAGAGCCAAGCTTGAGCTGCCATGCGCCTAGGGTTGTACCGAATAGTGTTCCGAATACCGAATATCCCCCGAATACCGAACCGAACACCGAATATGTTCAGTATACGGCGAACGGTCTGTCCGTCTGAACATATTCGGTATCGGTATCGGGAGGCAAGCTCTACTTCCGAATATGTTCGGTATCGAAATCGGGACACCCTACTATTCGACGAATATATTCGTAGTTCCGAATATCGAATAGTAGTACCCCTACTAGCGGGCGGCGCAGCCTCCAGCCTCCACTCACCAGCTGGCGCGGTCATGCCTCCGCCGACTCAAGTTAGGCCAACGCCCAAAAGCTGAATGCACTATGCAGGGAAGGCAACTGTGCTCGTCTAAAGTATTAAACACTAAGTGTATCTCAATATATAATTGATACAAAATAATTAATATAAGTCTCATTAATATAAATGATACAACTCATACAAGTTGTCTATCTAATACGTTATAGTAGCTACTGTCGTCATTATTCGATCGGCGTCCGAATAGTTCGGAGAACTATTCGGTGTTCGATTCGGGAAGGGCCCTTCAGCTCCGAACATATTCGGTATCGGTATCGGGAGGCTCCAAATATATTCGGCATGTGGCGCTGACTCGGGCCATGGCGGACATCATGCTCCGCCGTACGCGGGCTGATTTTGCGGTGCAGCAGGGCTATTAGGTTCCTCCCGTTAGGCGTTTCCATTGGTCTTATCGTACTTCGTAGTATAGAGCTTTGACATGGCTCTGTATATAGGTTTATAGCTGGGCGTTTGCTTTGGTTTGAGTGATTTCACTCTGCTGTAAGTAATTATATTTTTAAAATATATTCGGCATCGGGTTCGGGGCACCCCCCTGGTCCGAGTATCCGATTCGGCAAGCCAAAACGCTATTCGGTACAACCCTACATGCGCCTGACTTCTTGCACGACAGTCGATGCCAGAATTAAAGTTTTTTCCGTGTTCGAGGCCGGATGCAAAGCTAAAAATTTGCTCCAATTTTTGTCTGGGCGCTATGGGCTCATGGCGCCGATCCGCCGGACGGTGACGTTGTCAGCATTTTCTCTTATGGGCGCACGGAGCCCTGCGTCAGTGCGTTATTACATACATACTGCACCGACGTGTCAAAGAGACGAAGACGTGTCAAAGTCGCAACTGGAGGCCTTCATCCCCGTTAGGACCTTCGCCGTTCATCACGCACAATTTTCAGGCTACGCCAGGCCTACGCAGGTACTAAAAGTCGGTCTCGCACGCGTTTCGCATGGACGTGATCATTATCAACACACGCCAACACCGCGAAGCCTGCCAATTTAGAATTCGAATCGTAACTTCGGCGATTATGCTCATGGATGTCTCCGGGCGGGCTCAATTGTCCGACTCGCTCTAGCATGACGTGACAAGTGAAGTGGCGTGTAAGGCACTCAGGAGATGGCAGTGCCGCCTAGTGTTGAATTTACATGCAGCCTCAGGCACCTGTCCAAATAATGATGAGGCGTGGGTGCCAGGTCCACTAGGCACAAATGGAACCTGGTCATTCTAGTATTTTGCTCCTTATCGATCTGCAAAGCTACTTCACCTCAGGTTCCTGGGCTTGCCATTTCGGACTTGAAGAAGTGGGTCCTATTTCGGACTGCTTTGATACGTTTCGCTCCATCGCATCAAAGGTGGACTTGCATGCAAAATTCGATGAGGTCGCTATCACTAAGTGCGGCTGGAACACGTACGATTTGCCGCTGGATGAGCGCGTGAGGCCATTCTTGGAGCAAGCAACCTGCTTCCACAAGCCAGACACAAACATTGTGGACAATCCAACGTTCGTCGAGTGGATGGATTCGAGAATCCAAGGCCGCGACGTCAGCACCCTGGTCATCGGCGGGTGCACTGTGACGTCATGCGTCCGTGTCTCATCGATCGCCATAAAGCGGTACTGGCAGGACCGCCTGAACGTTATCGTGGATATGTCTATTTGTGGGGCCAGATCATCGAACTACATTCGGGGCATTGGGCTGGACGACCCGATGCTGGTCCGCAAGTACGGGCACGAGCTGGCGACCAAATGCTCACCTGTCGAGCTGAGCGTCCATCAGATGAGGCAGAATGGGATCGTGGTGGTGGATGCATGGGACGGCTGGGAGAAGCCGTCTGCAGCACCATGAGCCTCAGCAATGCACGTTACTTTCCATCCAGGTTTAGTTTTGCCCGCCATGGCTGTTGAGGTTCAATTTTGACACAGTATTTATTTATTTATTTATTTTATGTGGAATTCACTTCATGAGTTTTTGGTCCATGTATAGCCATGCATGTTGGCCGCGCTGTCAACAGTAATTGATGAAGGCAAACTGTGGTTTCAATTGACATGCATCCCATTGATTACATAACTCATGAGCATTCGTCTCCAGCCAAGATGACAAGGATCCTGCGGCTTCGCAAGGTTACCCCCTATTTATTGCTGGGTTTGCTATGTATGGGTGTTGGCTTGCGATAATGTTGTCCAAAGGATCTAAATTAAGGCTTTGTGCCTGCAACGTCACTGCCAGTCCAGTACGCACGATGGAATCCGACGACTAGGGCCAGATATAATTGGCCACTATCACCCTAGCTGTTCTTATACAAACCAGAAATGGACGATGTGCTGATTTCTATACACAATTGGGGTTCATTATGATTGACCATTTAGTTGCAGTCACACTTGCCTGAAGATGGCCTCACTAGCTCATCACTGCAGTGACCCAACTCAACACCAAATCGCGGTGCGCGAGTGACCGTGATTTACACACTAAAACGCTAACGTGCTGTCGATCATGGGAAGGTCGCTAACATCGTGAGCATTAATAAGTTAATATACACGTAGACTGCGTCACTAACATCATGAGCATGCGGCGCTAGCCATTAATTAATTAATTGATTAATTAATTTATTAAACTCGTGCTCGGCCGTTAATTGGGGAGTCACAAAGCATCATTAACCCCGATGGATGGATGGATGGATGGATGGATGGATGGATGGATGGATGGATGGATGGATGGATGGATGGATGGATGGATGGATGGATGGATGGATGGATGGATGGATGGATGGATGGATGGATGGATGGATGGATGGATGGATGGATGGATGGATGGATGGATGGATGGATGGATGGATGGATGGATGGATGGATGGATGGATGGATGGATGGATGGATGGATGGATGGATGGATGGATGGATGGATGGATGGATGGATGGATGGATGGATGGATGGATGGATGGATGGATGGATGGATGGATGGATGGATGGATGGATGGATGGATGGATGGATGGATGGATGGATGGATGGATGGATGGATGGATGGATGGATGGATGGATGGATGGATGGATGGATGGATGGATGGATGGATGGATGGATGGATGGATGGATGGATGGATGGATGGATGGATGGATGGATGGATGGATGGATGGATGGATGGATGGATGGATGGATGGATGGATGGATGGATGGATGGATGGATGGATGGATGGATGGATGGATGGATGGATGGATGGATGGATGGATGGATGGATGGATGGATGGATGGATGGATGGATGGATGGATGGATGGATGGATGGATGGATGGATGGATGGATGGATGGATGGATGGATGGATGGATGGATGGATGGATGGATGGATGGATGGATGGATGGATGGATGGATGGATGGATGGATGGATGGATGGATGGATGGATGGATGGATGGATGGATGGATGGATGGATGGATGGATGGATGGATGGATGGATGGATGGATGGATGGATGGATGGATGGATGGATGGATGGATGGATGGATGGATGGATGGATGGATGGATGGATGGATGGATGGATGGATGGATGGATGGATGGATGGATGGATGGATGGATGGATGGATGGATGGATGGATGGATGGATGGATGGATGGATGGATGGATGGATGGATGGATGGATGGATGGATGGATGGATGGATGGATGGATGGATGGATGGATGGATGGATGGATGGATGGATGGATGGATGGATGGATGGATGGATGGATGGATGGATGGATGGATGGATGGATGGATGGATGGATGGATGGATGGATGGATGGATGGATGGATGGATGGATGGATGGATGGATGGATGGATGGATGGATGGATGGATGGATGGATGGATGGATGGATGGATGGATGGATGGATGGATGGATGGATGGATGGATGGATGGATGGATGGATGGATGGATGGATGGATGGATGGATGGATGGATGGATGGATGGATGGATGGATGGATGGATGGATGGATGGATGGATGGATGGATGGATGGATGGATGGCTGGGTGGATGGATGGATGGATGGATGGATGGATGGATGGATGGATGGATGGATGGATGGATGGATGGATGGATGGATGGATGGATGGATGGATGGATGGATGGATGGATGGATGGATGGATGGATGGATGGATGGATGGATGGATGGATGGATGGATGGATGGATGGATGGATGGATGGATGGATGGATGGATGGATGGATGGATGGATGGATGGATGGATGGATGGATGGATGGATGGATGGATGGATGGATGGATGGATGGATGGATGGACGGATGGATGGATGGATGGATGGATGGATGGATGGATGGATGGATGGATGGATGGATGGATGGATGGATGGATGGATGGATGGATGGATGGATGGATGGATGGATGGATGGATGGATGGATGGATGGATGGATGGATGGATGGATGGATGGATGGATGGATGGATGGATGGATGGATGGATGGATGGATGGATGGATGGATGGATGGATGGATGGATGGATGGATGGATGGATGGATGGATGGATGGATGGGTACACGCAATCCCACTGGTCTAAGCTATCTACAGGCTATCTACATCAACTGTCGTCAGAAAGCAACAAACGTGAAATTAAACGCTAGCTGCCCAAATCTGATTCCGCTGACCACGGAAAGTAAGAAAGCCTAGAAGCTACCAGAAAGGAATCGAACATAGGACCTTTGGCATGATTTCGTGGCTGTGTGAGTCTCCTGATCCGAAGGCATCTCACTTCACGTTTCGAAACAGCTGGCAACTGCGAAAAACCTCTCTCCCGGAGAGGGGTGCCAATAAGTCCCATAATATTGCTGAATCTATAGAAGATGACTCACCACTAGACCTACAGTAAGTGCGCAGGAGGCTATCTACAAAACAATCCTATTCTATATCAATGGTGCTCGCGTCCCTAGGGGTCGTGGCTAGCATGCCTTCCTCGTTTGCAAGCACGCTCTTTCCTCACTGCAGGGGGCTTGTCGCTAGCAAGCTATAGGCGCTAGCTATAGGAGGCATGCATTTGACATCACAATGCCCTACTTCAGGCCCCTTCAAGCTGCTCGGCAGTTGGCTTCCCGACATGCGAAGACGACCTTACGACACGGCTAGGCATGGCGTGGGCGCAACTCCATGCCCACCGCCGGCGCTGGTGGCCGGAGCAATTACCCCGCCCTACCCCGGCTCATCAAGTGTGACCTCTTCAAGGTCATCATTCTGACCGGCCTGGTCTGCGCTACGCCCGGTCCGGGGGGATCCTGAGGACTGGACGGACGCCAAGCACGAGCGGAACAGGTGCCGACGGGCGTACCTGGAGGCCCTGAACGCCCAGGCGGACGTCGACGCGCTGGCCCAGGGTGCTCCCAAGGCTGCCATTTTTGCGGGCTTTGCGGCCCGCGCCCCGTTGCTGGCGGCCCGGCACCTGCCGGTCATGCCCCGCCGCCGCCCCGGCCCGCTCTACTACCGCCAGGACCCCAAGGTCTTGGACGCCCGGCACCGCCTCAAGCGTAACCAGGACCCGCTGCTGTCTGTCTGAAGCCGGTGCTCAAGGCCGCCCTTGTGGAGGCCTAGTAACGCACATGCTCAGGACGCAGAGGCGGCCCAGTGCATCGCAGATGCCAAGGCCTGCGCCAAGCTCGCAACCAGGACAAGGACATGTGGTACCACCTCGACTGGCTCGGCGGCCGGCGGCAGCGCATGCACCCCGGTGGAGCGCACATGGGACGGCACAGCGCCGGTCAGCCTTGACTGCTGCATGGTTGGCCCTGGCACAATGTTTCCTTGACAGGTGGGGCTCGCGCCCCTCGATCCCCCGCCGCTTCACCCCGAGAAGGGCGCCCGTCTCAGTGTTGCCGGACCCCCCCCGCCGCCGCCTGCGCCCCCCTCGGCCGCGGACTACCAAGTCCCCGCTGGCCTTGCAGGAGGGCTGCCTTGCCGGCCACCTACGACGTCGTCCACCCCTTCACTTTGAAGGAATTGGACGGCGCCCTTGCTCTATCGCCTGCGATACGACGCGGCGGTTGGTGCCAACCACGTACCTTTCGGCTGAGCTGCATGCTGAAGACCCCTGACCTGGCGGTGAGGATCGAGCTTCTGCTGCATGGCGTTCTGCAACCGTGTCCTGCTCTCTGACGGAGCCTCCGCCTGCTGAGTGGCAGACGGCCATCCGAGTCATGCTGTACAAGAAAGGCTCTGCTGCTGACCCCGGTATAACTATCGGGGTGTCTGCCTCCAGAGCGCTGCACTGATGAATTAAGGTCTTCATGCGCATGATGCTGCACAGCCTCTCCGCGCCGCGCTGGACCCACACCTCGGTGCATGAGTCTCAGATGGGTTTCCGCCGTGGTCGTAACACTGACAGTCAATGGCTGTGTTTGTGCCGGGCCGGTTGATGGAGGAGGTGCGTCGCGAGCCTTTGCCCTGACAGTTTGCCGCTGCATGGTCTTCATTTTTGTTGACTATATCAAGGCCTTTGACACAGTCCTCTCCGGGGAGGCTCTTTGGGCCATGCATCCTAGCTCTGGATCGGGTACCACCAGCGTTTATTGCTGCCATTCGTCGACTGTATGATGAGGGCTCACAGGCAGTAGTGCGGACTGCGGAAGGCACCACCCCACCATTCCCCATTCACCACGGGGTGTGGCAAGGTTGTGTCCTGTCTTCATATCTGTTCATTAATCATTATTGTCGTGGATCACGTCATGCGCGCGCCGGGCACTCAGACGTGCGCGCTTCACCGCTCTTAAGGGCCGGGTTCGAGCCCGGCTTGGACATCCTTAACGAGCGCGAACACGGCGGCGTTGACCCTGGCTACCGCCTGGCCGACCTGATTTATGCAGATGACGCCACCCTCATCACGCGCCCCGAGCACATTCAGACCTGGCTGGACTGTCTGGGCTTGGAGGCAAGGGCGGTGGGCGGTAATTGGAGATTAGTGTCAAAACTGAGGCGATGGTGATTGGGGCTTCCAGTCACCCGCCGCTGCCGCGGCTGCTAGACGGGACGGAGGTCCCACCATTCCGTGATCGCTTCAAACTGCTGGGGAGTGCTCATTAAAAATTAAAATTAAATTATAACTGATGACTCCGTTGGGAGATCATGTAGCACATATTCCCTTGGGTGGATGAAGGGGGGCAAAGCCGCGAAACCGATCGAACTATAATCTAACTATAAATTAACGATCTAAGCTAATCTAATCTAGAATACCCTAAATATTCTACTCAGCAAAGCGCCCCTTCCGCTTGGGGGGAGGGGGCTTGCCCAAAGGGGCGGGGGTATGAGCCTGGACAATTATGGTCTTTCACCTCTTCTTGTCCTGCATAGCAGTCCAAGCAAGAGAGAGGGAGTGAATGCGACTGATGTTCAAACGGGGCTGGGACCACTAGGTCAGCCAGCAACTGCTGTGGGTAGGTCATGACATGTTTGCCTACCTTCTTAGGTATGTCCTTGGGGCCAGGCCAGGTCAGGATATGCCGCCCTGGCTGGCCAAGCCGCTGGGGGCCGGCCAGACTGAGGTCGGTGTGACTCTATACCTGGCCGGCTGGTGCGAGCAAGATGTCCTACGAATGCTATCCTACGCTGTCTAATCTCGTCTGAAATGCGAGGCATGCATGCCCTGGTACAAAGATTCTAAAGCGCATGGGGATCGAGCATGCTCCCCGACACCGCCGACGATGTGGACACCTCACACCCGCAATGATCGGCCTGGCCTGGGCTAGGCATCGTTCGCTCAAAACTGACCTACTGGCACTCGAAGGCCCACGGCGAGCACCGCAAGCGCATGCTCCTCAAGGTCCTGGTTCTCACGGTGCTCACCTATGGCGCCGAGGCATGGACGCTCACGGACACGCTGGCCGCCAAGCTAGACGGCACGGTAACCAGGATGCTCCGTCAGGCCCTGAATGTAGGGTTTTCCACGCATAGGTCTTTGTAATCTTTGTACCAGGGCATGCATGCCTCGCATTTCGGCCACGAGATTAGACAGCGTAGGATATAGCATTCGTAGGACATCTTGCTCGCACCAGCCCGGTTACTAGACACCGACCTCGGGCCGGCCCCCAGCGGCTTGGCCACTCAGCCAGGGCGGCATATCCTGACCTGGCCTGGCCCCAAGGACATACCTAAGATTAGGTAGGCAAACATGTCACTCCTACAGGGTAGGCATGACCTACCCACAGCAGTTGCTAGCCGACCTAGTGGTCCCAGCCGCCCCGTTTGAACATCGCATATTCACTCCCTCTCTCTTGCTTGGACTGCCATGCAGAACAAGAAGAGGTGGAAGACGATTGTCCATGCAGGCTCATCATACGCCAGCCCCTGTGGGCAAGACCCCCCCCCCAAGCGGAAGGGGCGCTTTGCTGAGTAGAATAGTTAGGGTATTCTAGATTAGATTAGCTTAGAGTTAGACTTGTTCGGTTTCGCGGCTTTGCCCCCCCTCCATCCATCCAGCAAGAGAATATGTGCTACATGATCTCCCAACGGAGTCATGTTATAATTTAATTTAATTTAATTTAATTTAATCATTCGATCTGACGATCCTGACCTACGGCGCCGAGACCTGGACACTGACGCAGGAGCTGGAGCAACGACTCGACGGCAACGTCACCAAGATGCTGCGCAAGGCCCTTTATTTGCACAGCAACTCTTCAGCAGAGCTTGTGAGCTCCTGGTCTTGCTGGCTGGAATGACCCTAGGCTGCTGGCTAGCAACCTTTATCCTCACACCAGGCCTACGACCCTCGATATAGATAGGATCGCCACTCTTCGTGACGACCAAGGTTCGTGTGTGAAGATGCTCGTTGCCTCGTTGAGCCTCGAGCTATATGCAACCTCGTTCCATCCTTGTTCCTCGGTTATGAGCAACGCTGTGCAACGCTACTTTGCCAGAGGCTGCCTCGTATCGCTGCCCTGCATCCTTGTTGCAGGCAGCATACATGCAGGAATCTCTGGCTATCCTGTGTCTAGGACAGCACAGGACCTAGCTGCCACAGTTCTGCATGGACTTACATCCTTGCAGACCTGCTGGCTGGCTACTGGCTTCTACTAGCCACAGGACCGTTGCGTCCTCAGTACACTGCACATGTCCCAGTACGTGATGGTTCAGGCTAAGCCTGTGCAGGCACTGCCTGCCACGTGTCCTGTCCACTATGCCCTGATCGAGAGTGCACCGGCCCCGCCCACCGGTCGGCAGTACTTCGGGACCTGATATCTCTCTAGTCCCTTGTCTGTTCTAGGCGGTTGACACGGCGTTGCATGGAAAGGTCTCCTCGACCTGCATCCATCTTAAGCACATATTTGGTGCCCCAATATGCTAACTCCTTTACATCCCCTTTGGTTTGCACATTAGTAATGAGGATTTGTACGCTGATTTGCCATATGTTTCCTACATAAGTTTGCCATATGTATGTTTCCTGGCATTCTTAGGCACAGGCGCCTGGGCCTAGCCGGGCACCTGGCCCGCACAGATCAGGTAGACACATCAGATAGACTACGTGGCACCAAGCCCGCCCCACATGGGCGTTATGTCCTCACCTGGCGTGCCCCAGGGCCCAGGCCGGCCGCCACCCGGGTGGACTTTCCGAGTCCCGAGATAGGCTAGGCATAGACATGTGCTACCCTAGACGAGACGGGCTCACACCCAGGCAGCATCCTGGTTTGTCCGTAATATGGAGGCAGACGGTCCTCTGGGAGGCTCTTTGGGCCATCCTCTGGGAGGCTCTTTGGGCCATCCTCTGGGAGGCTCTTTGGGCCATCCTCTGGGAGGCTCTTTGGGCCATCCTCTGGGAGGCTCTTTGGGCCATCCTAGCTCTGCCGGGACCGGGTACCACCAGCGTTTATTGCTGCCATTCGTCGACTGTATGATGAGGGCTCACAGGCAGTAGTGACTGGTGCGGACTGCGGAAGGCACCACCCCACCATTCCCCCTTCACCACGAGGTGTGGCAAGGTAATTGTGTCCTGTTGTCCTGCTATCTGTTCATTAATAATTGTCGTGGATCACGTCATGCGCCGGGCACGTGCGCGCTTAACTGCTCAAGGGGTTCGAGCCCGGCCTGGACATCCTTAACGAGCGCGAACACGGCGGCCTTGACCCTGGCTACCGCCTGGCCGACCTGATTTATGCGGACGACACCACCCTCATCGCGCGCCCCGATCACATTCAGACGGCTGGCTGGTCTGTCTGGGCTTGGAGGCGACGGGGCGGTGGGGTTGGAGATAATAGTGTCAAAACTGAGGCGATCAATGGTGATCGGGGCCTCCAGTCGCCCACCGCTGCCGCGCCTGCTCGACGGGACGGAGGTCCTGTTCCGTGACAGCTTCAAACCGTTGGGGAGCATGCTCCCTGACACCGGCACACCGCCGACGATGTGGACATCCGCATCGGCCTGGCCTGGGCCAGGCTCCGTTCGCTCAACACCTACTGGCGCTCGACGGAAGGGCCTGGGCGAGCACTGCAAGCGCATGCTCTTCAAGGTCCTCGTCCTCACGGTGCTTACGTATGGCGCTGAGGCGTGGACACTCACGAACACACTGGCGGCTAAGCTAGACGGCACGGTTTACAGGAATAACAGGATGCTCCGACAGGTACTGAATGGAGGGTTTTCCAAGCATAGGTCATTAGAGTCTCTGTATCAGGGTATGCCTCGTATTTCGGACGAGATTAGGCAGCGTAGGATAGCATTTGTAGGACATCTTGCTCGCACCAGCCAGGTCGACACCCCCCTTGGTCTGGCCGGCCCCCAGCGGCTAGGCCAACCAGGGTGGCATATCTTGACCTGGCCTGGCCCCAAGGACATTCCCAGCTGGAAGCTAGGTATAAACCTGCCATGAACTACACCCAGATGTTGCTGGCCGACCTAGTGGTCCCAGCTCAGTTTGAACACCGCATCCACTCCCTCTCCCTTCTTTGGACTGCCATGCAGAACAAGAAGAGGTGGCAGAAGATTGTCCAGGCTCACACGCCAGCCCCTGTGGGCAAGCCACCGCCCCCCAATTAAGAGGAAGGGGCGTTTTGCTGAGTAGTGTAGTTAGGATTTTCTAGACTAGATAGCTCAGAGTTAGGTTAGTTCGATTACACGGCTTCTCCCACCTCCACCCATCCAACATGGAATATGTGCCGGCGACATGACCTCCCAACGGAGGCATGTTATAATTTAATTTAATTTTTTTAATGGAGGCAGATGTTCCCCTCCCACTGAGGACTTATGCTCACGTGACGCAGTCACGTGTCTATTAATTATTACTTAATTAATTGAGGCAGATGGTACGCAAGGATAGATGGCAAGTCAGTGATGAAAGAGACCACCCCCAAGTCTGTGGGGGCTCCGCGTGTGACCGCGTATGGCATTCATAGCGATTCGGGCCGTGGTGCCTACAACCCTGTAACTAGGACCTAGATAGCTTACATCATCCATTCCATCCCATGTTCCGCTCCCACTGAGGACCTCTGCTCACGTGACGCAGTCACGTGTCTATTAATTAATTAATTAATTAATTAATTAATGCACCGAAACACCTCTCGGTGTGTTCACGAGCGTTGCAGCCACGGTTGAGAGTGGAGCACCGGGATTGTCATGGAACCATGCCTGGGATCTTTCTGTGTCCACACAAGACTTGGGGGGCAGTCCCGTGGTAGCTTCTGCTGTCAGCAGGGGGATGATGCAGACGATATTTGTTTAAACTTTTGTGTATTATTTTTCTAATGAGATTAGCATAGTACTCCGTGGCATGCCTTTGCGCATGACACGCAAGTACTTACTTACTTACTGCTGTCAGCCTAATCCTGCAAACAGGGTGCGGGCATAGGACTTTGCGCAAGATCACGTCAAACGTATGTCACATTTTGTACAAGCACGTCGATTTCTCGAATAAATGATTATGATTGTGCGTCTGTTGGGAGGTCATGTCGAGTGCTGCAGCAATGTCTGGTCAGACTCAGGATACATCGGCAGCAGCTTGAGTGGCTTGGCGCTCGCTGCATCCAATTCCACCATGGCCCCCAGCGGGAGGGCAAGGTTATGCGGGCAGTGGCCGAACGGGGCCTTGCTGATGATGGGAAGATCCTTACGAAAACCCAGGTGACGTACCCAGAAGTCTCCTTCAGGCACCAAGTCCTCCTCTGCACATGTTCAGTTGTAATCATGGCATGAGGTGACGTTAGTTAGCAAAGTTTGTCACAGGTACAACGCATGCGACCGTGTATACGCAGGAGTTGTTTGGGCACAAAGACCTCCTTTGTTCATTTGTCCGGTCAAAAATGGCGACAAGACGCAAATGCCAATGACATGCATCAGCATAAAAAAGTTCCAAAAGTTGGTTTTACGAGATAAAAAGAAAGTTAACAGGGTTAGACTGCAAACTCTGTCGAAGGATCATGCAAGACCGTCCTTGTAATTTTCCACACTGCAAACGCGTTGGGCTTGATGCGGCGATGTCGTCTAAATAACAATAGACACCGGTGTGCCGTAAATGCTGCTGCGTCCTTTGTCAAGGGTTTGGTCGTAGCACTTTGACAGGTGTCCGTGCTTCCAAGGCGACAGCTCAAGCGGACACAGCTCATGCACCATGCTTCCCATTCGATGGGAAATATGATCCAGGGTTCACCGCATGCAACCACTTATACAAAGGAGGTCCCGCGTGTTGTCATCATGCCACCCATCAGGTAGAGAGACAGGAGCTGAGCTGGTGGCATTACCACAGCAGAAGCAAGAACAGCGACCAGCGACCGCGAGCAACTGCACTAATGAACAGATTACACCAACAAACATCTATAACATAACATCTTAATGACATCTAAATAACATCTGTACAGGTCTTGGGTGCAAATTATTGAGGAAGCATCTTTCAGTCCCATGAGCTTTATAATCAGACTAGTGATGAGATATGCTAAGCACACAGTAGCATATGACATATATAGTATAATATGCTAAGCATACAGCATATGATATACTAAGCATACAGTAGAATCACCGTCTTCCTATCAAAGAGAGAAATCGGAGGAGGCCTTGCCATGTTCTAGTTGGTTATCAGTCAGAGATGGAACGTCCTTACTCAACCAGCGACCTCGTGACCCTCCCAGCGTAGGCGCATGCACGTTCAATGACTTGTATCGTTCGTTCTGCCGATCTGGCTACTTACACATACACCAGCAAATGTATACCAGCAAACCTACGTATACGTGTACCAGGGAAACTTCTGATACGTATACCAGAGAAAACTATCTATACGTGTACCAGCAAAACTACTTGTATGTGTACCAGGAAACACAGGTGAAGGGACTAGGGGAGAGAAGGACACACCATCTGGGTAGGTGATTTCCCTGAGCACATGCACAGTAAACTATTAGATGCTCATTCTTGCTATTTACCAACATATTTGCTTATCACAGGAAGCAAAGGAAGGAGCAGGGGGAAAGCAGAACGCACCATCTGGGTAGGTGAAGCCCCCCAACACGAGTCCTGCCAGATTGGCCAGCAGCGATCCCCCGGTCGCGAGGTGCATCTGTGTGATCATGCGGTCCAGCTTGTACTGGTTCTCGTTCACTGTTCATAATGACAATAACAAGGTGAGCAAATATGTCATACTACTGTAGAAACACATGGACACTATATAAACACATGGGTAGGACAGAGTCTACTTTGCACATGACAAATCTGTGTTATCTACGTTGTACTGGTCCTTATTCTCTGTTTAATAGGGACAGTAAAAAGGTGAATGGGTCATTATATGGATGCACAGAAAGGACAAAGCTAACTCTGAGCCATTGACTGGTACTGGTCCTAGTACACTGTTTACCAGTGGCAATAACAAATTGACAGCACAAGCTTAAGTTATCAAGGCACTGAAAAGATGTAGTAGCCTCAAACAATGGACATGTACTGGTTCTCCTTGACAGATCATTGATTTGGAGATGACAGTGTATAGGCACACAGACAGGAGAGGACAAGATAACATCAGGCAGGTTACTTGTACCCTGGCCCTCATCCATTGGGTGACCAAGTCGACATAGAACTTTGCTAACATGGCAGTTACCGTGGTAAAAATGCTGCTGAAAAACTGGACGGAAACGGAGCGTACAATTAACATGATCGGTCCTATATTGGTTGCCAGCGCGTTTGTCAAAATGGTTTACACACAGAGAGAAGATTACTCTAGGACAGTTGCATTGTATGCGTGAAAATAAGTTGGCCAACATCAGTCACTATCAGGGTCAGTATCCATCGAGTCACCTTGGGTCAAAGTGTACTTTAAGGGTCAGTATTCCTGAAAAAGACATGGGTGTGAATTCTCAATGCCCTAAGAGAAATACCCTGTACTGCCATGCAGGCCCTGATCCCCCGCGATGAAAAAAAGCACAAGCATACTACGGCTTCGCAAGGCAACCCCTTTTTGGAAGGGGGTTGGATTAGGAAAAAGTTGTACGGCATACAGACATTCTTCTTACTTTTGGAAGCCAACACACAAAATACGCCATATGAGTATTGACGCAGGATGAAGAGACACCCTTCAGTCTGTATGGGTCTTCCTCGCTACTCTGCTACCCTGCGTATGCATCCTCTACATCACAACACCCCTTTGGCTCACACATGCCAGATACGGCGGGCGTGACACACTTGATAAACACAGACACACGCCTGTCAAACCAGGCTTGCTGCACAAGTCCAACGTAATATGCAGGCTACAGAGGCAGGAAGAGACCGATCCTCCCTCCCCCCTCCCTCCTCTTTCTCCATATTCTGCTCTATCTGCTTTATTTATTCATCACCCCCCAATCGCCCCCCAGACACGCATGCACATGCCCACACAGCCCTTCACTTCCAGATGTCCACTCTCCTGGCTTAAGCCCCTTGCCCTGCTCTGCCATATTCCACCGAGTCTGTCATATTCCACAACCCTACTTAATTCACCCACCCCACACACATCCATCCAGGCACCCAGGCACCCAGGCACCCACCCACCACCCACCCACCAGATTATTTCACCGCCAGCTCACCACCCTCTTCCAATGACTGCTACAAAAAAACATCCATTCATCCATTCATCCCACCCAGCCACGCATTCGCCGTAAAAGTCACTGCCCTCCTCGACACACCCAGCCAGTCCTCCTTAGACACATCCAGCCTCCCACCGATCCAATCAATCCCTCGATTGACCCAATCACTGTAAGCTCACTGTCTTCCTCCTCCCACCCCTAATACCGAGACCAACACAAGCCCCGGCCATCAATTTTTCCCATCTGCCCCTGCCTTGCCAGCTCACTGCCCTCCTCCGACCCCGACTCCTACTACCACACTCACATATTCATAAATCCATATTACGATTATCGCCATCATTACTAGTGCTCACCCCTTCCTCATCAACTCACCATCCTCTATGAAAAGCACCGCCCCCGTGAGATCAGGGAACCAGGGCGTGCCAACTAGGGATGCCAGAAGCGTCAGATTTCCACCCACAATGCGGCCCCTCACGGGCCCATTGGCCGCGGCGCCCTTTTGCAGCCAGGTGCCATCCAGGGATTGGCCGGGCCAGATGCGCTCGACGGGGGAATAGAGCAGGGACGCACGGAAAGCGTCGCAAGAGGCCGCGGTGGCCTTGCTGAAGAGTCCGGTGCCCGGCATGGGTGAGTGGAAAGTGACCAGGCTGTCGGCCGGACCATCAACACAGATCATGCACCGAATTTTCCAACCACGGGCCGCGGATTCCCACCCACCCGCCCACCCGCATATTCCACCCAACCCATTCACGACCGCCCCCATCCCACCCACCCATTCACCGGCCCCCACCCACAAAGTCACATAACAATATTGTAGCAACGTTCCATTGGTGAGCTCGTTATCGCTGACAGAAAATAGGAACTAAGGGAAATCTCTTTGACGAGAGTGGGGGGTAGGGAGACACAGAAGGTAGGGAAAAAGAGATACTGGATGGCTTGGCAGCGACGTTAGCATAGGGCTAATGGCCTTAAAGCCCCAACGCTATAAGGATGACTTTAATGGCAGTGGCCGGCGAGAAACACTTATTGAAGGAGGCAACGTCAAAATACCACTCACCCCAAGGAAAAGCTTAGAGGTTGATAAGAAGCTAGACATTAAAAAGTTGAGGAGAGGTGAAGGGTCCGTACACTGGCACCATCCTGGACAAGGCGCAGTGGGGTTCATTAATGGATGATGCTTAAACTATACCAATGGTGCTTTACTACTACACCAGTGGTGCTTTTTTACTATACCAATGGTGCTTTGTTACTATACCAATGGTGCTTTGTTACTATACCAATGGTGCTTTACTACTATACCAATGGTGCTATACTACTATACCAATGGTCCTTTACTACTAAACCAATGGTGCTTTGTTACTGTACCAACGGTGCTTTGTTACTGTACCAACGGTGCTTTGTTACTGTACCAACAGCAGAATGGCGGCTTTCATGCCGCTTTACTACTATGCCGATGGTGCTTGTGGATTAATAGAGAGAACCGTCGATCTGTCATTGGTATAGTAGTGGAATAATTGCCACTGCTGTGACCCCCGAAGCAACTACTTACTATACCCTGGTACCATCCGTGACAGCGCGCAGCAGAGTGATGCTATATGCCAACAGCATTACGGTATTTGCATTATGTATTTATAGCAGTAGGCTGCCCTTCTGTCCATCAAGGAAACCATACGCAGGCAGCAATCTGGAGAACGCGCAGTGGAGCACCGCGGGTCATGTTCCAGCATCAGCGGCTGTACAGCATTACAAAGATAGAACCGTGCCCTGGGACCAGGGACCAGCCGTGCGAATGCGCAGTGCAGCGCCGGTATGCTATAGACAAGCAGCACCCTACGAGTTAAAAGTGCATACCCTGGCACGAGCCGTGAGAACGCGCAGTGCAGCGCCGTGATGTCGCTGAAACCCAGAAATCGCTTTCGCTGGAGGTGCTCCCTGGGGATCCAACCCCCATCACTCAGCACAGCCCCCTCGAGGTGAAGCAGCCGGGTGGTCCCATATCCCCCCTGCTTGCGTCACAGTGCGTGTAGTGAGGGCGACATGAGTGAGCCAACCCCACACACCAACACGCCAACACGCCAACACGCCAACACGCCAACACGCCAACACGCCAACACGCCAACAACCCAACACGCCAACACGCCAACACGCCAACACGCCAACACGCCAACACGCCAACACGCCAACACGCCAACACGCCAACACGCCAACACGCCAACTCGCCAACACGCCAACACGCCAACACGCCAACACGCCAACACGCCAACACGCCAACACGCCAACGCGCCAACACGCCAACACGCCAACACGCCAACACGCCAACACGCCAACACGCCAACACGCCAACACGCCAACACGCCAACACGCCAACACGCCAACACGCCAACACGCCAACACGCCAACACGCCAACACGCCAACACGCCAACACGCCAACACGCCAACACGCCAACTCGCCAACACGCGCGCATACGCAGGATATCGCAACCACGCACACAAGCATGCACAAACGCGTGCATGCAGACGGGTTAGCCAAGCAACGGATGAAGCGAGTGAAAGAGCCAAGCAATGAATGAAGCGAGTGAAAGAGGACGGAAGCAGGGTGGGAGGGTAGGCATGGGGCGAAACAGCGTCTTTCAATGCTGGCTGGCTGGCTGGCTGGCTGGCTGGCTGGCTGGCTGGCTGGCTGGCCGGCCGGCCGGCTGGCTGGCTGGCTGGCTGGCTGGCTGGCTGGCTGGCTGGCTGGCTGGCTGGCTGGCTGGCTGGCTGGCTGGCTGGCTGGCTGGCTGGCTGGCTGGCTGGCTGGCTGGCTGGCTGGCTGGCTGGGTGGCTGGGTGAGGGGGGTGGGGGGTGGGGTGGGGGGTGGGGCGGGCGGGCGGGTGGGCGGGCGGGCGGGCGGGCGGGCGGGCGGGCGGGCGGGCGGGCGGGGGGGGGGTGGTGGGCGGGTGGGCGGGTGGGTGGTGGGTGGGTGGGTGGGTGGGTGGGTGGGTGGGTGGGTGGGTGGGTGGGTGGGTGGGTGGGTGGGTGGGTGGTGGGTGGGTGGGTGGGTGGGTGGGTGGGTGGGTGGGTGGGTGGGTGGGTGGGTGGGTGGGTGGGTGGGTGGGTGGGTGGGTGGGTGGGTGGGTGGGTGGGTGGATAGAAGGAATGAATGAAGCGGCTACAGCCATGAGCCAAACTTGAGGGATGCTTGGGCGTCTTCAGACATCATGATCGTCATTGTAATATAGGCTGAACACCAGGTTTGCACAAAAGTGGCAGCTGCTAGATGTGATCTAATTACAAACCAACCGCAAGTGCAGGCATTCTTCTTTCTGAGCGCTACGTACAAGCTAGAGAAGCTTCCTATTCACATGATAATATTTATTAGGGTATTTAATAGGGGGTATTTAATAGGGTATTTAACAGCGTAATAAGATGCAATGTCATGGAGCACATAGTATTAGTCATTCAAGTGGGGATGGCTGTGTGGGATGCAAGCACAAGGTGGAACATTGGAGCCTGGGAACTAAGTAAAGCAGGTTGGGGAAGGACCTACGTGTGCTGATAGGGCAGCACTTCACACTGCCACTTGCCAGGAACGCCCACCTTTACGACCTTTACGTCAGCCACTACTCACGATGCTGTCATTGCTTCCGCCGTGTGCACCCCCCGTTGGGAGAGTAAAATGTGGAACAAACTGCACGAGTAGGTACCAGTCATATCTAATGATGCAGGGTCATAGGGTTCAAACTGCTTTTGTAGGTACCTGTCATATCTAATGATGCAGAGTCATAGGGTTCACACTGCTTGAGTAGGTACCAGTCATATCTAATGATGCAGAGTCATAGGGTTCAAACTGCTTGAGTAGGTACCTGTCATATCTAATGATGCAGAGTCATAAGGTTCGAACTGCACGAGTAGGTACCTGTCATATCTAATGATGCTGAGTCATAGGGTTCAAGCTGCTTGATTACGTAGGTAGCTTCCCTATAGATCGCTGACGAACCTCAACATAACATAGCACAACGTTACTACTCAACTAGTCGATCGCAATGATAAAAGGTCACCTTGCCAAGCGGTAGAAGGAGACAGCCACTTGCGTTACCCACAATAAAAAGAAACGCGAGGTTGGCACCCGGACGCAAACATGACCCGACACGAGTCCCTTTATACGAGTGCTGCAACTACAGTAAAGGTTGCCCTGCCAACCACAAGGTGAAGGAGGCCAACCACAAGGCGAAGGAGACTGGGATGTGTGTGAACCAGCAGGATACACGAAACGCAGGGTCACCCGCCTGCTGCAATTAGAATAGGGCTTGTCTAGAACAGGGCCGTGACAAGCGGTAGAAATAAACCGGGGGCTACCGCCTTGTCTCATGGTCGGGAAGGCAAGCTGCAGGTCTAATCTAAAGCTGGTCACTAGGAGGTCTAATCTCAAGCTGGTCACCGGGAGGTTTTACATCAAGCTGGTCACTAGGAGGTCTAATCTCAAGCTGGTCACTGGGAGGTTTTACATCAAGCTGGTCACTAGGAGGTCTAATCTCAAGCTGGTCACTGGGAGGTTTTACATCAAGCTGGTCACTAGGAGGTCTAATCTCAAGCTGGTCACCGGGAGAGTCTAGCAACATCTGAGGCCGCAATTCATGCTGCCCTCGTGTCGTAAAGAGCTACCGGTGCTGCACAGTGCTGCACACGTGCCACTTGCCCGCGCGTATATGACAGTCTTTGCTATAAGTGCTGCTTTACACATGTACGACATGTAACTGTGGACGATGCTGGGCGACCCCACTTGCCTGGGTGCGCAGGACAGCCTTCAGTGACAAAGCTGTTATACAAACACGTCAAAACTGCTCGATCGTGCTGGGAAGAGCTGCTCTAGATCCTAGCAAACCGACCCCTCAATGCCCTCAAGTGTTGGGGGGTCACCCTCACGAAGCCTAGCCACACAATGTATGATAATGCTGGTCAGCGTGCATCGTTGCCACTTGCCTGGGCGCAGATGACAGCTGTCGTGGAGGGGTGCGCAAATGCCTCCTGGAGCGCCGCGGCGCGAGACGCGTCGTCTGAGGACAGATAGCTGGCCAGCGACGGGGTGGCGGTGGGCACGTGCAGGATGGGGTGCAGCCCCCTGCTTGGTGGTGGAGGCATGCAACATGCCGCACACATTCCATCGAGATGGCAACCACAGAAACACAGGCAACCATAGAAATGGCTTAGAAACGAGGAGCAATGCCAGTTCCCGTAAAGACCAGGCGTGATGATATAATACCAGTAGTGACAGTAACAGGCACAACATGCTGAACAAGTTAGCCACAGCATGTTTAACAAGTAAGGCGTGGTGACACTGAATGAACATAGCCCGAATGCAAAGACCCAATTAGTATATACCTACCCGATGACACAGGATGGACGAGGATGTGAGAACTCGCTTGCAAGCTACCACGAGGCCAAAAATGCGCATTGCAACTCTGAACGGTGCTGGCGGCAACGTCGCCAATGGCAGATATTGCTGCTCCTCTATGACTGCAAATGCTGCATGCGCTGCACAGTGTCCGAAATGCGGTGCTAATAATAGCACAGCAATGGCGTCACCGGAGCGGAAACCGATGGCAGCGAGCAGGTAGCCATGTATTCTGGGTGCGAGGTGATAAACCTTTATGCGTCGGCTTTACCCTCTCCGCCTGACGCACTCCTACAATCTCTGTAGCCTGACACCCGGGTCGTGCTCATCAAACGCCTGACGTGCTTAGCTCTGCAGGCAAAGCGGCGTATCCCATCGTAATCGTGTCCACACTTGTGCTAACGCAGCACCCATACGCACACCCCCATAATTCCCCCAAAGCCCTTTTAGACGCACCAGCGGCGAAGCGTGTTCAGGCCATCTTCCAAGAAGCCCGGCCGGCAAGGTGCAGCAGGTGCTACGAGGCTCACGGAGTCCCCCGGCCGGCACGGCGGAGGGACTATAAATGCCTCTCGTGTTTCCTCCCCACCGAAAGGCATTTATCTGCCTGACTGCAGTGAATCACACGGTATGCACCCGACCATCATCGCGGCAACAGAGGGCGCTTGGCTGCCCAGCTAGCTCAGTGTCTAATCGGTGCATTTCGCTGGTATCCTTTTCCTAATGCGAAATTTTTAACGAGCCAAACATTTTCAGAAGCTCTAGCTAGTGCTGGGAAATGGCGTTCCAGTATGCAGGTGTGTTTGCAATAGAATGCTTGTGCAATGTGCATGGCTTGTGTTTCTTTTCTTTCAAATAGCGCGCGGCATTGTACGTGCTTCAGGGCGCGCGCACTTAATTACGTGTATTTACGCCATTTACGCCGGGTTTTTCCAGTGGCGGCAGTTCTCTGTCTACTAGCATAGGTATTCGCGCCACTCCCGGAGATATCGCCCGAGGGGGGCCGGGGGGGGGGGGGGGGGGGGGGGGAGGGGCAACCACCCCCTCCAGCCACGGGAACCCCCCGGGGTTAGGGGCTCAGACCCCCCCCCCCCCCCCTCATTCGTTGCCACCCCCAGGGGGTCCAGAGGGGGTGGGTGGGTGGGAAGAAACAGTTGGCGGGAAAACGGTCTACTATCGTGGACTGGGGCTCAAAAATCAAGTTCGATTTTTATTTTGAGAACTGAAGCGCAATCCACAGATCTCCGTGAGAGGATCCTGGATCATCAACCT